>VXCM01002258.1:0-43016 GCA_014773175.1 Lucifuga dentata
GAGAGAGAGAGAGGAGGAAGAGGAGGAGAGAGAAGGGAGGAAGAGAGACAGGGAAGGAAGAGGAGGAGGAGGCCCCAAAGAGAAGACTGAGTGTGAGAAAAGTGAAGACGAGTAACTTTGTTTTCAGTTCATATTAGTGAGGACGGAATATTCTGGGAATATTCTGCTGCAGACATCTGATCTGTTTATAATGCTTATTCAGGCTTAAAGGACCATACCTGTGATTTTGCATATTTAAACCCAATAAATATGATTCAGTGTTTCACCTGCTGAGACGTACGTCTGAATGTAGAAGGGACAGCCATTTTTAAATTCTTTGTCTTGTCCTGGGACTATATTTCCTGGTGGAGCAACACATTTTCTTTCGTGTTGGATCAGTTAAATTAAGTTACTGACACACAACAAAGAAGTTTGGTTCTCTGTGATGGATTATTTATCTTAAAATGACTCAAGTCTCTACAAGCTGATTTTTTAAAACACTGGCATGAACTGAAACCATTTTCAGTCTGGAAGGTAGGAAAAACAATTCTAATATTTACTGCTCCAGTAGTAAGTTTTGGAAAATGCTTGGCAGTAACTTAACATGTATTGAGGCTTATACATGCATAATCACCGGCATGGTCCTTTATTACTACTTCACTTTATTTTATTATATTAATTGCGTTTCACCTCAGAAATTCCGTTTAAAAACATGCAGCAACTATCGACTGGAAAGGATGACCTGAGGATTTCTTCACTTTGGATAAAAAATAAAAATCCGTGTTAAGTTGGCGTTCTAGCTAAAACCACCTTTTCTGCCGTCTCTGAGGGGATGTGTACCTTGGAGAGAGTCCTCCGTGGGAGCAGTTGGTGGGTGAGGTGAGGGGGCTGCTGCGGCTGCTGGGTTGCCGTGGCGGCGGCGTCCGTCCTGCAGAGTTACTAGGAGACCCCTGCAGGTCCACAAGGTACACGAACAAAACACGTTAACGTACTGACGCGAGACAAAGTAGAAAGCCAAACATTCTCATCCTGGTAATTCGGGTTGGGTTCAGACATGAATTTCGCTCTGTTACCATGACGACGCCACTGCTGATGCTGGTGTTCCTCAGGTGGTTGTGGAGCAGCTTGGTGGTCCCGTCCTGGAAGGTTTTGGGCAGAGCTCCCAGCAGCATGGTGAACTCAGGTGTGTTCAGCTCAAAAAGGGCGATCAGAACCACCTGAGCCGCCTGCCAACACAGACACACACACAAACACACACACACACACACACACACACAGTAATTTAGTCTTATCATGTCGTACATAAAGGACTGTAGAGAAAAGCATTTCACTCACAAATCAACACATAAAACTCATACTATATATTAAACATATTTATACTGTATACTCCATTAAAATTTATATTATACTATTTCCTCATATCTCCAATAACAAAATAAGTTTTAATGCTGGATTTACGTGTTGACAGTAGAAAAACCGTTTTAGCGGAAACACCGTCAGCTGCGACAGCTGACGGCAGACGGCGGCGGTCAACGGTGAAACGGGGAAATAATTCAGTCCGTAAAAGTGTTTCAGCGAAAAATAAAGATCCGGTTCATCATTCCAGCTGCAGCAAGAGGAAAAGTTGGAAAATTTTAACTTTTGCGGACACGTTTTCTCAAAAGTGGTGGCTGAGTTTTCCATGTTGAAAAGAGTAGAACGTGTAGTTTTCTGTCTGTTGAACAGCGTCAACATGTAAATCCAACATCAGCCATGTTAGAACATGCAGCAGTACATCCAGATGGCTAAAAAATAAAAAAAATAAATAAGTTAGTCAAATGCTGGAATGTTATCTGAAAATGCAAAAGCAAAAATGGCGAGTTCATACAAACACTGCTGGAAACTAAAGAGCAAGTTAGTGTTGTTAGCTTCAAAGGTACATCATCAGGACCAGATGCTTTTTAAACTTGTTTCATGCTGTCTGCTGACGTTTCTACCTGCTTACACCTTTCCTCCAGGTTGGTCTCCCCAGGCAGAGAGGCCACGGTGCCGGCTCGCCCTGAGAAATCCTCCCCCGCCCAGTTTTGGAGGGTCTGGGCGTTTGGCGAACGGAGAAATGGAATGAAAATAAAAAGGGAAGGTAAAGGAGAACAGGACTAAAACACAAAAAGTGACGTTCAACCTCTGAAACTCTGCTGGGATCTCAGCGGTTTTCATTGCTGAAAGCTAAAGAACTTCACATTTTAGAGGAAGTCCCAAAGTTTACCAAGACACCAAATATTACAGGCTGATTTTTAAATGATCCACAGAAACGCAGCATAAATACGACGGCGTATTAGAACCATGTAGGACAAAAAAAACCAACCTTATTTCGAGTTTTTAAACTCACAGATTTGCCAGTTTTAAAAGTCCATATATGTTTATGATAATTTGATGATTTTGCGCTAAAAGCACAAGTATTTCTTTATTGCTAAATCCAATGGAAAAGTATAATTTAATAAGGTCATGTACTGCAGGCGTAGTCACAAGGTGGTTCGATTCCCTTTCTCATTAGTAAAAATAATTTAATTATTATTTTAAAAAATTTTAAAAATGATTATTCATCATTAAAAATTATTTTCATGACATTTTTTAGTTTTTAAACTCACAAATTTGTGAGTTGTTTATGAGTACATGACCTTGTTAAATTATACATCCATCAGATTTAGCAATAAAGAAATACTTGTGCTTTTAGTACAAAATCATCAAATTATCAGTCTACGGACTTTTAAAACTGGCAAATTTGTGAGTTTTTTCCATCTTATTTTTTCGTCTTATTTGGCCCTAATATACTGTCGCACATAAAACACATGATGTCATAGTTGTTTCAATATTTAGTCTTTTCTGTTTTTTTTTTTTGTTTTCCAAACTTAAAGAAACCTAAATGAAAATTTCAGGAGGAAAATGCAGAGATTAAGAGGTTAAAAAAAGGCGAAATGATAACAGGAATGATAAACAGGAAGAACCCTGACCCCGCCCACCTACCTTTCGGACGTCTGAGCTCTTGGGCTCGGTGGTCCAGGTNAAGAACCCTGACCCCGCCCACCTACCTTTCGGACGTCTGAGCTCTTGGGCTCGGTGGTCCAGGTGATGATGCGTGAAACGGCAAGGCGCGTCTCGCTGGAGTTGACGAAGTCGGCCGGGTCCATCTGTCGCGCCAAAGCCTCGATGTAGCGCAGGATGGCCACCTTCACCTTCAGGTTGGGCGTCTGCGTCTGGTCCACGATGAAGCGCATCAGGATGTTGAACTGCTGCTCGAACGCGAACGAATCTCTGCAGAGAAACGAAACGGAAATCAGGAACACGACCAGAGACACACACACACACACAAAAAAAAGATGAGCCGCTGCTGACCGGGTGACATCCAGAGCCTTCTGGACTTTGGCCTGCACGGAGCCCAGCAGGTCGGCGCCCATCTTCTTCAGCAGCTGGGTGAGCAAGACGAAGAGCCAGTCCTGAAGGTCCTCCCTGTGCAGCATGATGAAGTCCACCAGAGTCTCCAGGAACATGCTGAAGACCTGAGAGGGAGAGAGAGAGAGAGAGAGAGAGAGGAGGAAAAGAAAAGAGGTTCAGAGGAAGACAAGAGGAAGAAATTAATTAGATTGATATTAGATTGATGGAAGGAAAGGAACAGGAAATGGTCAAAGTGACTCAGGAAGTTGTTGCAGCAGTTTGTGGTGTTAAAATGAGACGGGCCAGCTGATTGGCTGAAACCTGGACACTTACTCTCTGGTGATTGGTGTTAAGAGTCCACAGCAACGAAGACGCATGCAATAAATAAAAACAGACTCTGTTAGTTTGTCCTTCATTAGTCTGAACTCACCAAAACTAACAAATGAACAGCAGGAGACAGAAAAGCCTGAAGTCACCTTGTCCAATCAGGTCAAAGCCTAAAATCACCTCGTCCAATCAGGTCACAGCTCAGGTATGAGTCGGATTTTCATTCATCATCTCATCTTCTCAGCGCTATTTCATTTACAATCAATAAGGACTGAACGCAGGCTGAGGGTAAAACTTTCTTTTTGTTGATAGAGTCGATGGATGAAACAAAATTTAAAGGATCATACTGGTGATTTTGTACATTTGAGCCCAATAAAAACAAACCGGCATACATGTTATATCACTGCCAAAGATTTTCCAAAACATGCTACTGGAGCAGTAAATATTAGAATTGTTTTTCCTTCCAGACTAACATGTGTTTCAGTTTATTCTAGAATGACATAAAAATACAAAACAACCCCTGTAGAGACGTGAAACACGCTGAGATAAATAATCATCATAGGATCTATTAATTTTTTTGTCAAAGTTACTGACTTTCGCTTTTCCAACACAGAAGAAAATGTACGTCTCCGCCAGGGAATATAGTCCCAGGAGAAGGCAGCTTTTAACGAGAAATTAAAATGACCATGTCTTGTGTGAGCAGGTGAAACACTGAATTTTAAGGACATTTGATTTTGAAAGATTAGAGGATTTTCCAAAACAGCAGGAACACTAAAACAGTTTACATTTTGAAAAATGGCTAACAGTAACATAACACATATGCAGGTTGCATTTAATGGGGTCAGATGTGTAAAATCACTGGTATGGTCCTTTAGCATGGTCCTGCTGTTCATTGTGAGCTAATCTGGGTTTTACCTTGCTGTGTGGGTCTGCAAACATCCTGGTGAAAATCTCACAAAGCCTCTTCAGCTCCACACGGCTGCAACAGAATCCATCATTAATGCTTGTTACCAAAACACACCAAAAACTTCCAACCTGACACACACACACACACACACACACACACACACACACTCACCTGAGCATCCTCTGGCTCTTCAGCAGGTTCTGCAGGCCCAGCAGGCCCTCCTTCCTCTCAGACCAGTTGGCACTGGCGCAGTGGTTCAGCACCTCGGCCACGTCCTCCGTCTGCCGCAGGAAGTGAGGCGCCATGCCGCCGTTACGTGAGCTGTAAGAACGCTCTGAGCAGGCGCTGGATGCGTCGCTGTTGGCGTCATCGTCCGAGTACATTCCTGGCGACTCGAATCGACGTCTTGCCGGCCTCCGCTGAGTGTGGCAAAGACCAGAAGAGGGGAGGGAGGGTTTTTATCGATGCTTTAGTTTTCTAAGATGAAATGAAGGACGATAACTTCAACATCGACATGCAGCGGTTTTTGGAAGGATGGCGGTCGAGTCTTTTACGTGACTCAACACGACCGCACAGAGTCATGCAGGGTTATTTTTGGCTGACTTGATACGACATGTTCTTCGCTCTTTACTTCAGTTGAAAAGTAAAGGAAGGTGGCAACATCTCCACAGATTTTGCGGAACCTTCGCTCGTTGTAAAGACGCACAAATGCGTCTCTTCTCTAAATTACAATGACACAGCAAAAAATTATGTTTCTAATGTTAAAAGCTGAAAGTTTGGCAGATTAGTCATGACAAAGATCATCTGTTAAAGGACCAGACCGGTGATTTGTTTTGTACATTTGGCACAAGAAATACTAAGTCGCACAGATTACGAGACTGTCAACTATTTATCAAAACTTAAAACTCTGTTTTGGTTTTCCTGTTATTTTGCCAAATCTCTTAATCTTTCAAAATTAAATGTCCGTGTCAGACAGGTTAAATTAAGTATGGATTATTTATCTCAAGCATGTTTCTAGTCTTGAAACGTGTTGATTTTTTATGTCCTACTGGAATGAACTGAAACCAATGGCAGTCTGGAAGGTAGGAAAAACAATTCTAATATTAACCGCTCCAGTAGTATGTTTTGAAAAATGGTTGTCAGTAATGTAACATGTATGTAGTTTTATATGGGCTCAAACATGTGAAATCACCAGTATGCTCCTTTAACTGGAGGATGGTGGGTTATGATATGTTACGTTAATGCACATGCTCTGCATGCAGAAACAGGATGGATAAGACGGATCAGGCTGATGTACCTTATTCCTCAAGTCGCCTAAGAGCTGAAATTTACCAAGAAAGAGCAAAAAAAAGAGGTCATTAAACCTGAGATTTATGTGATCAAATCACTTATTATTAAATTAAAGAAAATTATCTTGACTTTAACCCTCTGGAGTCTAAAGGCAGTAATGTAACTTTGACTTTTACTATCACCTAAAAGCTGCACTGTAAAAAAATCTTTAACAGGAAACACATTTCTGACAAACCTGGAAACAAATACGGCCTCAAAAATGGAAAACCACTAAGTTTTCATAGACATTTTTTGGGGTTGTTTTTTGGTTTTGTTTTTTTTTTAGATTTTTTCTTTGTGTGGAAGAATTTTCTAAAAATGAAGAGTCGTCTTGTTGAGTTCATGGAGTCAGTAAATAGTTCCATATGTTTTGGGATTTGACCAGGAAAGGCATGTCTGTTCTTACCAGCGCGTCGGCCACGGCGGCCTCCACCTCGGTTCCCGTGTTGAGGATTCTCATGGCATTGACGGAGGCGGAGATACGAGCCTGATGGGCCAGTCGGTCTGAAGATGGAGAAGATGAGAAAAAAGGTGAAAAAATATTTCAAATCAAAAGCTGTTTGAGACGGGATGGGATAAAAATTCCCTACTCCTGATTTTAGGATGGTTTGGTTCTGGGTACAGGGAACATTTCCTCGTGTAGGTTGGGCTTTATTTTTGAAACAGTTATTATTAGAAAATTATTTTCAAATAAATCTATGGGCTTTTGTACATGGTAAAGGGTTTTGACAGATTTTCTGTGTTGTTTCACATGTGAGACTCAAACCCAAAGCAGCAGGCTGGAGCTCTGTGAGAACCAGCAGAAAAAACCAGGAGAAATAATGAAATTAAGCATTAAACAAAAAAAAAAACAAAAAAAAAAAAAAAAANAAAAAAAAAAAAAAAACAGCCAAAACAATATATGTTATGAATAGTGCAAACAGTGCAGCAAAAAGGACCATATCAGTGATTTTGCATGTTTGAGCCCAACAAATACAACCTGCATACACCTTAGTTACTGACAGTATTATTTATGCAAGTATGTTTTATTGGGCTCAAACATGCAAAACCACTGATATAGTCCTTTAAGTAAACCGCAAGAAACAACAATGATAAATTTAACTGCAAGTGCAACAAAATCTGACATCCCATCGTGCGTAAAAAGTAGCCTCATTATCCATGTGCAAAATAAGTTCATATGGAGTTACACATCCTGCTCAGCCAATTAAAAAAAACATCAAAAATTAGGTGGGAGCACAATTTTATCTTCACAATTAGTGATTCAGTTCCATAAGAAGCTATTAGTTCTATGATTGTGAAGACGAGGATGATGTTTGGCTGTTGCCCAATGATTCTGATAAAGGCTGAGACGGACATGCAGGGAGAACGACCTGTCAGAGAGCCAGATAACAGCAGTATTCATGGTCCTTTAATGGTTTTTTGGAAACTATTTGGCAAAAATCAGCCTCAAGTTTCTAATATCAAAAGGAGAAATATTCTTCTGGAAAAAGTATCTGGCTCATTGTCTCGCAAGATGCTCAACTTTCCTCAGCGATCTGAAAGCTCAAAGTTGCTGATGAATATTTCCCGGCTCCTCTGACGCGTTTAGCGTTTTTATCTGGCTCGCTGAGTCATGCTGCTTCGTGAAAACTTCACCTGAGTAGCACTCGGCGGAGGACAGGGCGCTGGTGGAGCGGGAGTGACGGCGAGTAGCTGGAGGAGGAAGTAAGTCAGAGGTGATGCCGTGTGACGCCTGCAGGCTCGACTTCTACTTTCTAGTTTGGGTTTGTTATTTGCAGTGAGAATGATAGAAGTGGCAGTAAAACACTTATGGATCATTTGATCATCGAGTGTTTCCTGTTATGTTAGTATGGAAAGAAGAAGAGATTCTGGACAGGATACAGTCATTAAAACAAAGCATGCAGAGAAGTGACAGAGACATTTTGGGCTGGTTTGCTTCATAAACACTTTCATTTCAATAAAACATTTAAAGATGTCAAGAAAAACAACAAAAAAATGACCGTTACACTCGAAACACTAAACGTGTTTTTACGTGTTTTGAGCTGAACACGATACTTTTTGATAATTGAATTTTAAACCTATCATAAAAAAATGCCTGAAAATGAAGGGTTATGTTTATAAGTTTACTTTTGGAAATACCGTAAATGCTCTAAAAAAAACATATTCAAATAATGGCTGATATCTAATAATAGCTGGGGGCAGAGTCAGCAAGAAGAAATAAAGGCAGGTTTGGCGTCTGTTACTGACAGGTAAATATTAATGTAATCTGCTGCCATCAGATGACAGCAGCCATGTCTGAAACACCAAACCGCTTTAAACTCCTCTCCAGCCGTCGTTCCTTCTGCCTGAAGGTGGGGCACAGTGTGAAACAAAGCCGTAAATGTGGAGCTGGTCCGCAGCAAAGAGGAGTGACACACCGCTGTCATCACCAAAAGTGGTAAAGTAGAGGCGTGTTCACACTGACACGCTTCTCCCTTGTGGCGTGGTTTTTGTGAAGTTACAGGTTTGTCCATTGGCGGAGGGACACGCCGAAAGCTGCTACGAGGCTCTAGTTTCTGTTTCGCTCTTCACGCCATGCATCCATAAACAGCTGTTTCAGGGATGCTGCCTTATTTTCAGCATGACACTTTTAAAAGAAAACTGAAGGACTCTAACTGTAACACAGCCGCAGGAAACTTTGGTGAGAAGCAGGGAGATTTCTAGCTTAGAATTAGAAATAAAGGCCTGGTTCTGTGTGCAGTTGAGGGAAATAAAGGCCCCGCCCACTGTTTGAGCATTTACAGTATGTGCTTGTAAAAGCAGTTTAAAAGGTCTAAATTTGGAACATTTGACATGACATTTAACTGGAGAGTTTGGCTTTAACAAAAGAGAAAAAGTATAGAAGATCATTTCCTGAATGATAATCAGCCTCTGCAGAAAACATGTTTTTTTTATTTCCATCCCTATGTATGAATTTTAGAGGGTTTGGGGGGTTTGGTACTCACCCAGGGGGGAGAATCCCCTGGTGGGGCTGGTGTCTCGGCTGCTCTCGCGACTGGTTTCGCGGCTGCAGCCTTGACTCATGCTGGGTCGCGGAATACGGCTCCGGGCTGACAGGGGAGGCGAAGGGAACGAGGGCGAGAGAGAGAGGGAGGGAGAGAGAGAGAGAGAGAGAGAGAGAGAGAGAGAGAGAGCGAGCGTGTGGGGGGGGAGGAGAGGGGTTAGTTGCAGCACATCCAGCCAGACACGCTGTAGGAATGGTTAGTCAGCCATGTAGAAAAAGGACGATCAGACAGATTTTGGCAGGCGTTGGCAGAGGGATTAGCGAGGAAGAAGACGAGGAAACGGGAATCCTGCCTCATTTTACGTGTCGCCGACTTTAATTTGTACACCGTCACCGTAAAGAAGAAGATAATCACACGCACACGCAAAAAACATCTCACAGAAGAGTGACACGTTTCATTGTTAGCGTGAGGGGAAACGCACACTCTGTCAAACTTCTTCATACACCATAACAACGTTAGCTTGACTGAGTTATTCTATGCTGTTTGTTTGACGACTTCTGGAATTCTAACTCTGGTTGTCTTCGTGGGCGAGCTCTGTGGAGAAGTGGTCTTACCCATGCCAGATCTGGTGGGGCTGGTCTCCCGGCTGCAGCCCTGGCTGCGGGGACCTCGAGGCCGGCTCTTGTCACTCAGGCCGCTCGTGGTGCTGCAGGCAGCGGCGGTGGCGGCGGTGCCCATGGTCGGCCGGGGGATCCTGCCGTAGGCGGTGCTCAGCAGTCTGCCTGGAGAACCGGACCGGCTGCCGGCTGAAACAGATAAAAAGAATTATTCTCAGGATGCATTAGTCAAGACCTCAGAAAGCATTTTAAGACTTTTATTTAAAGGAATAATAAACCAAATTTCTGTCATTGTAGACATTAAGCAAGCTAAAATACAAATATTTACTTCCAAAATGTTTAAATGTTGACACGGACTTTAATGCTACCAAGTCGCGTCACAAAATTTTTGGATAAATGCGTCCACGTCAGACGTCCTAACGCAGGAAGAAACAACCAGAGGAACTCACGCTGGGACTGCGAGATGACTTTTCCTCGGCTCCGCCCTCTGTTGTCAGTTACCGATGGGTTGTTTCCTGAACTCTGCCTCCTGGTTCGCACCCGGCCTGCAGAGGGCGAGAGACATGGACAGAAACAGAGAGAGAGAGAGAGATGGATCAGAATCGTCAGAATAATATCACAGCTGAAAATGAAGCCTGCTGCTCATTATGAACCAAATATTTTCTCAATAAATTTCATGCAAAAATCGAAAATTAAATTCAATGTGAAATTGAGAAACATGAGGAAGGGAAAGAAATGAAATCGACTAAGTGGGCAGAGAGATGAGAGACAGAGTGAGAATTCATGAACTCATAAATAACTTTTCTGTCCTTCTATCAGGGCGACCAGAGGAGACGAGATGACAGGTTAAAAGTAAAAATCCTAAATCTGGAGCCTGAGATACGACAAAAAGAAACATCTGAATCCCTCATGAATCAAATCACCGACATGAAAAATGGAATTCTGTCTTGTTTTATTGCCGTTAACGTGGATTGACAGCTTTTCCAGCTGCAGGAAGAAGGGAACAGCACGCCATGCGCACACCATGCATGTACATTTCTATCACAGATGACCACCATTACAAGACTGATGGGAGGAAGACACACCAAGGAGGATCATTCCCCGTCCACATGTGGAAAACACACACTTACCGTCTGCGTTAACAGACCACGTGGCGTCTGAGAGGCCGACACGGTGGGAGCGAGCCCAAGAGAGATACAACAAGGGTTAAGGGTCAAGAGGCTAACTTTCCACATGCTGGACGAAGAGTTATGAGATTCCATGAGTTATCGTGTCACATGACTGCATTACGCTTCCAGAAGTCCACAATAGATTAAATGATAAATCCATGTAAATCTGAGCGAAGGACTTCCTGTGAAAGTCTGCAACTGGTCGTAAGACGTGACCTCGTAGCACAGAGCTGTTTTCAATAATAAAAATAATCATGTGACCAAAGGGACAAAAGCACCAAACAAAGCCCCAGTGAAATCTGCAAACATTTTACAGATATTAAGTGACAAACACAAACAAAATGAGCACAAACATGGCGGTAACCATGGTAACGACACAATATTCTGCATGTAAATGGTGCATGAGGTGTGTGTTACCTAGAGAAGCGTAGGATCCAGGAGGAAGAGCCGAGGCCGAGCTGAATGGCGAGGCGGATGAGGGCACGGCAGAAGTCACGGCGGGCATGCGGGTGCGGGCGGTGGCACTGACCGCCGCGTTAACGTCCACATCGCTGCGGGATCGCTGCAGGGAGCCTGGCGTGGAGGCGGCGGCGGGCGTCCTGCTGGCCTGGGAGGGTTTGGCTGCAGGAGAAACCAACAAAAACACATTTTCTCTACAGGAAAAAACATCCGAGATAAAATAAACCAGTTTTTTTTTTTTTTCTCATTTAAATGTTCGTGGGAAGAGAAGTGACGCGTCCTTACATCTGGCCGAGCCGCCGACAGAGCTTTTCACAGACAGCGGTCGACTGAGGAAGAGAAAACATTTCACACGTTCAGGAAGACGCAACAGCAATAAGAAAACAAAATAAAAGAGCATAATGATAAAATCCAAATCAATATAAATTAACTGTGATAAGTAAAACACATTATGTATCGTTAGTAAATCAGTTAGATATGTACATTTTGAAGTACAAATTTAATTAAAATAACTTCTGCAGCAAAAAGCAGCAGAAATTAAAATAAGCAGGATTTACAGAAGTCAGGCTTTGTGTTAGAGCAGTGAACAGAGTTTCAGGCTCAAAGGCACTTCAGCAGAGCAGAACTGTTTTCCATGTTTTGACTGATGATCATCATCTTTTGTTCCCTGATCAATACATGAATTAATAAGCGTGCGCGTCTCACTTGAGGCTCTCCTGTGAGGAGGAGGAGGAGCGGTCGGAGGCGGGCAGCGACATCACACTGTCGCCGCTCCTCAGGTGAGCCTGCAGGGCTTTCTGATAGGACGACTCCAGGCACTGGTACAGCTGCTCCGCCTCCCGGCTGAAGTGTCCGTGAAAACTCCAGTAACACCTGCAAACAGGAAGTCACAGCGTCCAGAAACAGCCTTCAGCACCTCTGCTTCATACACAAACTAACTCCATTCTGGTCTGAACTGAGTCTTAAAAGTCTCATTCCACAGAAAAGTGAAAGTGCCTCTTACTTCCTGGCCACAGAGCGAGCCTCGGCATCCGCGTCATGGATCCCCTTCTTTATCGTCTCCATGACAACGGTCCCGTGTCTGGAAGAGAAATCAACAGGAAAAGTTGTGAAGTTTGCAAGGTCCAATGGTGTCACACATGAGCGCAGATATGCAGAATCACCGGTATGGTCCTTTAAGACACATACAGTATAAGCCACTATAGGCTGTATTTATTGGGTTATTGCGTTCTCATGCACGCACATACACATGCACACACGCACGCACACACACACTAAGCCGGACAGATCGATGAGAAGCCGAGTGCTCCCCTGGCACGGCGCGTCAGCTCGGGTTTCACCCTGGCGGAGGCGCAGGAAGCAGCAGGCAGAAACACAATGAGGCTTTTAGGGGCAGACAGAGATCCCCCGTGGCATCGCCATGGACACTGCTGACCTGGACCTTGACCTGGATGGTTTCACATTTCCTGACAAGGTGGCCTGTCGCCCTTTAGAATGTGTTTTTATTATTTATTCTCAAAATCAAATCTAAGATGGTATAAATCATAAAAGTCCTCGTCACCTTTCCAGACAGCTGGTCTGCCATTCCTGCAGCATCAGGTCCAGGAACTCAAAACTCCGCCTGCAGAAACAACACACACATTACACACATTACAAACATTACACACTGTCTGATCCTTTTTTTTTATGTATTTCTGTAGTGATTGTTTTTCACGGTGAATATCAGGATGTGAGATGACAGCAGCTCTGATACAATAAATATTTAACATATAACTGACTGCATTAAGCAATATTCTCGCATTTTCCTGACATTTTTAGTCCTTAAAGGAGCATACAGGTGATTTGCATGTTTTAAGCCTAATAGTATAATAATATGTGTATGTGAGTCGTATTTGTTGGGCTTAATTGTGCAAAATCACTGATATGGCCCTTTAAATAACAACTTGATACAAACTGCATTTAAAATAAAACTAAAGGATATGAAGTGCTGTCTCACCTCCTGACAGCCACAGATTTGGCGGTGCAGTTGCTGGTGATGATGGGGATGAGTCGTGGGAAGTGTGTGTGCTGCAAAACACAGGAAACGCTGTGAAAACCTGCTGCAGCATCCGCATTTTTAATGTCCAAAACTCACATCAGAGTTTCAACTTCAAACTGCACCGTGCATCCTGTTCCTTCATTTCATTCAAAAGACCATTCAGATCATTACTTTCACTTCATTCCACATTAAAAGACAAAGGAAAGAAAGGCGACAGGCGGAGAAAACGAGTTTGAGTAGAGGAGAACTCCGTCTTACTCTGAGGATGAGGCGGATGGCGGCCACGCCGGATGTGGCGATGACTTTGGCACTGTTGGGGACCAGACTGAGGAGGGTCGGCATGATGGCCTCCGCGCCGTGGTCGAACTGGCTGCTGAGCACCGATGACAGGTGGCTGCAGACGGGAGAGAAACGGCGTGAGTGTCAAAGCCAACAGATTTAAAAACACTTCTGGATGAATGAAAACCTTCCTATGATATTCAGCAGTCATTATAAAAAGGATTTTTCTGAAACATCGAGTAGACGCGTTACCAAGGCTAAAAACAATGAGATATGAAAGACAGAAACAGCAAAGAAGAAGAAAGCGTTTTTAGATTTTGGCGTCTTACCCCAGAGTGATGCAGGCCTCTCTCACCACCTGAGAGCGCAGGTCCTTCGCTGAGAGTTTGAACGCCGCCTCCATGAGCCGCAGCTGCTGAGGAAACCCGTCAAACTCTGCTGCGCCGGCCAGGAGCAGAGAACGCACCTTCTTCAGCTAAAACCACAAAAAACTCATCACGCATCAGGTGATCCAGCTTCTCCTCTGACATCATTATTATCATGCTCTCTGCAGAAAAAGGCTGAAATGGTTTCTGGACAAGCTGATATCTTACAGCAGCGACTCGGAGCTCCCAGTCCCGCTTGTCATCCGACAGCACATCTCGAATCTTGGTCATGGCCTCTTCCACTTCTCTGTTAGAGTAGATCTGAGGAAGGATGGGATCAAACAGGAAGCAAAGACAAAGCAGCAGAAAAAAAAAAGGAATTCAGAGTCACAACAGTGTGAGAGGCAACATGAGCAAACTTAAAATCCCTAAATAAAACATTTTTTTGCTGGATGAAGCATCACACCTGCACGGTGGGAACATCCTCAAAGGCCTGGATGAAGTCTTCCTCGTCCACTGCGCCGGCAGCAGACCCATCCCGGCCTGAAAACCACAACCAGAGGAGAAATTCATCCCAAACAGCCAAAAAACTAGCTTTATGGTCTGTCCTGAACACAAAAAGATTATTATTAGGAATAAAAGTGATGCATTTCAACTGCAACAAACACATTTTGATGTTTAAACTTTTTTTTTGTGTTGTGATTGTTGATGAAATGAGTACTATGCACTGAGCACGTGCAAAAGCTGAAGTCTGCAGAAACCTTTCATGGATTGATTGATTGACTGATTGATGAAAGACTTGAAAGGACTCTGACCACGTCACACTGTGACAGTCAATGCATCAATGACCTTTGACCCCACATATGCAGCTGAGTGCGACATGTGACTGTTGCTGGTTTTGGCTCTGACCTGCAGACTTGGTGCTGGAGGCGGAGCCGGGACGTCGTAATGAAGCCATGCTCACCGTTTTCCTCCCAGACACTGAAGTTGCTTTGGACGAAGACGAGGAGCGGCCGCCGTCCACCGAATCATCGTCCTCAAAGGTTTTATCTGGAGGAGGAAGAAGATGAAGATGAAGACAGAGAGGGGGCGAGGGGGAGGGGGAGACTCACAAATAGGTCATTGATACATCCAAACAGGAAGACAAAGAAAAGGTCATGCTGAGAATCCCAGCAATGCAGAGCAGGCAGGGAAACGTTCCTACGACGTTCCCGTGAGCCTCCAGCTCGTCATGCCACAAATTATTTCTTGCTGCAGGACATTTATCTGTCATTACTTTGCAGAACATGACATAAATACAGCCATTTTCCTTCTTCTTTTGCTGTTTTTCTTCCTTCCTTCTTTCCATCTTCAGCTGACCAGGAAGGAGGAAAATCCATATTTTTCACTCAGCAGCAGGTTTTACTGCTCATACCTCTTTACTTTTGCTGAGGTGGAATTCTGAGTGCAGGATTTTACCTGTAAAGGATTATATTTTATGTACTTTATTGCTGCTTTTAGTTGAATATGAAATTGCCTTAAGTTTGCCAGTTTGAGGCTTTAACTTGGCGCTCAGCTGACAGATGACATGTTCGACATTCCTAAATCACCCACCAATAACACAAGCAGCCATTCAACAGGAAACACAACACATCATCAGATAGTTCTGCATTATGAGTAACGAGGAACAATAAAATATACATCCACAGGAACTCAGGTCAACTTTATGACCTGATTTTATTTTTATTTTTTTAGTGGTAAAATTTCATGAAAACAGATTAAAAAAAAAAAAACAAAAAAACAAATCCTCATTTTGGAGAAGCTGGAATCCACCGATGTTTAGTATTTTTACTTTTTCAATGACGAACATGATTAATAAGCTCTTAAAGGACCATACTACTCATTTTGCATGTTTGGGCCTAATATATTCAGTTTTCATACATGTTATGTAAGTAAAAGGTCATTTGTAAAGGTTAACTATATGATATGTTAAAAAAAAAAGAAGCTGGGGTTAAATCTATGAACAGCATGAGAGTCCCTCAGCACAGGAATCTACCCAGCCAGCAATCAATCCTCTTTCATTATTCAGAGTACACACACACACACACACACACACACATACACACACACAGCAGGGCACTTAGCCAACCCATCAGTCATGTGCCATCAGGTTACAGTTTCCTCCTCGTGCAGCCTCAAAGCACGGTGCAACACCTCTCAATATCAACACAAGGTGAGTGTGTGTGTGTGTGTGTGTGTAGGAAAACACACCACACATGCATCAACACGTCACCACAGGAAGACAGTGATATGGCCAACAAGATATTCATGCTGAAATGTACGACGTCCCTAAAACTGATGAAATATGCTGATTCAGGATTATTAAAGGGCCATGCTGGTGATTTTGCATGTTTAACCAATAAATACGACCTACATACATGTTGTAATGGTCATTTTAATTTCTCTATAAAAGCTATCTTTTCCTGGGACTATATTCTCTGGCAGAAACATACATTTTCTTCGTGTTGGATTGGATAAATAAAAGCATTTCGACAAAAAAATGTAACAGACGTGTTGTTCTCTGTGATGGATTATTTATCTCAGCACGTTTCTAATCTCTACAAGTAGATTTTATATTGTACTAGAATGAAGTGAAACCAGCGTTAGTCTGGAAAGAAAAAATATTCTAATATTTGCCGCTCCGTAGCATGTTTTGAAAAATGTTTGGCTCAAGCATGTAAAGTCACCAGTATGGTCCTTTAAATCTGTGGATTACAAAATTTTTTGGATCTAGCAAGAATAAAATGAAATTCACAGCAGGTTTGTCCACAAAAGCAGAAATATCATCAAAAGACAAAAGAATATTCATATCATTTTTATCTGATCTGGAATTTCAGACAACAACTTCCTGTCCTCTGCACAGAGACGGACATCAGAGCTGCATCACTTCCTGTTTGTCATCCGCACGCAGGCCAGGAAATCATTCCACCGTCTTTAGATTCATTCACACACACACACACACACACACACACACACCTTTCTTATTTTACTCCTCAGCCTCTGACGCCCTGACGTTCGTCCCAGAATGACTTGAGAAAAGACAACCAATCACAATCTTAGTCTGAACTAATGGCCAATCACAACCATACAAACATGTTTCAGCAGGAACACAACAACTTCTGGGTGCAGGCAGACATAAATCGCAGGGTGACTTTTTTAAAAAATTAAAATTATTGCAATATGTTTTGTAACAGCATCCAGAAGATGCAGCAGCAAATCCTTACAGGAGCAAATCCTACGGCAGACCAGCTTCCTCAGCATGCTGGCAGACAGACAGGCAGACAGACAGACAGGCAGGTGGTCTTCCTGTCCTCACAGCTCCTCACATAGTGATGGGAGTGCAGACGACCTTCATCCCAGAGGAGGAGGAGGAGGAGGAGGAGGAGGAGAGGAAGGAGCGGAGCCTCTCCCTCCGCTGACAGAGACAACNAGGAGGAGGAGGAGGAGGAGGAGGAGAGGAAGGAGCGGAGCCTCTCCCTCCGCTGACAGAGACAACGGCACGTGTTTCAGCGCTCCTCAGATCCGACGCAATCTGCAGCTTCCTGTCTGCGTCTTCATCCTCTCACACACGCACTGTCCTCTACTTCACTTCAACACGCACACACATACACATGCACATACACATACACACACACGCGCTGTCCTCCTGTGGCTGTGATGCAGAGCGGAGCCAAATGACATGCCGGGACCGGGATGGAGGAAGAGGAAGGGAGGGGACAGAGAGAATGTAATGAAGGCAAAGAAGAGGAGAAGGAGGAAGAGGAGGGGGAGGGAGGGGAGAGGAGAGGAGCAGACCAATAGGAGGTCTAGAGGTGGGGCTTGTGGGCGGAGTCAGATGAGGGACAGCTGGTGGCATCATGACTCAGGAGAGGGGGAGGAGAAGCTGATCCTTCATCACTGAAGGTTTCCTGCAAATAATCCGTGATGCCTGTTGAATATTCCACTCTGATGACGTCTCATTTTGCATTTTTACCAAAAAATACACCAGAGTCCAGGTGCAAAGTGCTTCTACTGCACGATTTGAGCTGGAAATTTTATTTTTATAATCTGACTTTCATATGATTTTTAATATTCAAAATCAACAAATTTTCCAATTATCACCAAAAATAATGAGCCTTAAATATTAAATATTTCACCTGCAAACACGTACAAATGTATAAGGGACGCTGTCTTCTGGGACTATATTCCCTGGCAGAGGCATACATGCAGCTCAGTATTGGATTGGTTAATAAAATTACTTCGACAAAAATTAAAAACATTTGGTTTGCTGTTATGGATCATTTACCTCAGCATTTATTTTTTGGGGTTAGGTTTTTTTTTTTCCTAATCTCATTTCAAGTCTCTGAAAGANCCTCAGCATTTATTTTTTGGGGTTAGGTTTTTTTTTTTCCTAATCTCATTTCAAGTCTCTGAAAGATGATTTTTATAGGTCCTGAAATAAACTAAAACCAATGCAGCCTGGGAGGTAGGAAAAACAAATCTAATATTTTGTAAAATGGTAGGTAGTAAAGTAACATGTATGCAGGTTGTATTTATTGTGTTTCAACAAGCAAAATGAGCGGTATGGCCCTCTAAGTTTCAAAGCTTAGAAGCATCAGCATGGAGCGCTTCAAGCTGCCGTCAAAGTTACAGAAACTACTGGTAATTTATATTTTTTTCTCCAGCTGAGAGGACCTCACTGCTAATTATGTGTCAGACAAGCATGCTGTCACAGCCAGTGGGGGGGGGGGGNTCATACATGTAACGTTACTGACAATCATTTCCCAAAGCATACTACTGGAACAGTGAATTAAAAATGCACACAATCACCAGTTTGGTCCTTTAACTGTCATCCCTACAGTTACCAACTCCATCCACCAGATGGTGCTGTTACCATTCAGTCACAGGTAGAGACTAAATGAAAAAATGATTTTGTGATTCATCAGATGAAAATCAGAAAATTTTCTTCCTGTTTTTCTTAGTTTGTTGTTCTGGAATTTCCTTCAACTTGACTTTTGTTTGTGTGTTTTTAAATGTCCTTTTTTTTTTTAAATAATTGTACATATAATTTTATGTTTGTCATAGAGTTGTGTTGTATTGTTATGTTATTTGTGCAGCATGTGCAGCTTTTTGTCTGCTGCTGATTCTGAATCTCACGCAGACTTCCTGGTTAAATAAATAAATTTTAAAACATGAAGCCTGACAGGTGACGTGCCTGCTGCACATTGAGGAAATGATGGAGGAGGAGGAGGGGTGAGACTTCTGCTGCAGTTTTAGCAGGAGAAGCTCACGTGAGGAAGATGTCACGGCTGGAATAACTCAACACGCTCTGACTAAAAGTCGAACATGAACACGCTCGCACACATGATGAAAGCAGCACAGGTGATTCCCACTTCGCTCTGCGTTTATTTGCTGCATAAAGAAAACACGGAGAGAAAAACACGCCTGTTGTTCTGTGACTGAGCGTCACAATCAGCTGGAACAACGGTGGGAGGAACTTTCCCACCGGCAAACGCCATCTAAAGTTACCGCCGCCGAGGGTGGTGTGCGTCTTTCACCGGGACACGACAGAAACTTGGCAGCTCTGCTTTGTATGTTTTCACTGATACTTCCTGTATTATTATCCGTGGTGAACCAGCATAAAATACGACAAAATAAACCCAAAAACTCTTCAAACTTTGGTTGAGCACAATAATTACAATCTGCACACGTTACATCACTGAAACATAAAACCGTATTTTAGCTTTCCTGCTTTTTATTTTTTCAATCTCCTAATCTTTCTGAATCAAATGTTCAGGTGATACTAACACCTTATTATGCAATGTTTCACCTTCTAACACTTTTGCAAGATTGCAGAAAGCACGTTCATTTTAATTTCTCAGTAAAAGTCGTCCTCTCCTGAAACTATATTTCCTGGCAGAGAAATACATCATCTTCTGTGTCGCTCCAAGTTGGATCGGTTAAATACAGTTACTTCAACAAAAAATGTAACAGACATGTTGTTTACTGTGATGGATTATTTATCTCAGCATGTTTCACGTCTCTATAAATTGATTTTTATGTCGTACTGGAATGAACTGAAACCAATGTCAGTCTGGAAGGTCGGAAAAACAATCTAAAATTTACTGCTAAAGTAGTATATTTTGGCAAATGGTTGTCAGTAACATAATAATAATACTTTTTATTTATAGAGCGCTTTTCTCAACACTCAGAGATGCTTTACAGAGAAATAAGACATTTTAAAAAATCATAATAACGATTACAGAAATCATCATGGTAAAAAAAAACCAAAAGGGGGAAAGATGGAGAGCGATGACAAAAATAAGCTAATAGGCTAAATACACAAAGTTCAGACAAAATTAAACAGTAGGTAGTGTATCATAGCAACACATAACGTGTATATGGGCTGTATTTATTGGGCTCAAACACAGAAAATTGACGGTATGGTCCTTTAAGAGTGACGCAGGCCACATTCTGTAAACCGAATTCATTATTCAAGAGGCTGCTGCTTGTGCTGCTCATCTGTGTATGTGTGTGTGTATGTGTGTGTGTGTGTGTGCACGTAGTTTAAAAAAAAAAAAAAAAAAANAAAAAAAAAAAAAAAAAGATTCACCACAACACGACTAAACGTCACTGTAGTAAAGTATTTAACGTGCCGAAGCGTCGTCTTCTTCCAAACACAATCAGCGTAAAACAGCAACCTGAAGCTTTTTCATGCATCTGCGATTTATGATCCATAATTAATGATCAGAATGACATTAATTAATTATTTGTCACGGCAGCTCGTCTGCATCACAAACAGAAGTGAAAAGTGAATAAATGTACCTGCTGGGCGTTTGTGAGTCCGTGTTAGTTTCTCCTCTCTGAGCTCATGATGTGCTGCAGCCTGATAATCTGCTTTACTTCCTGTCCTCCCTCCTGGTCATGTGACTGACAGCTGACACGCCTCCTCCAAAATAAGAGTTTGCTGTGCAACCCTCTCTTTCTGCTGATTCTCCAGAGTTTTTTTTCTAAGTTTCTCTCTCTCCTTTTCATTCTTTTCTTCTGTTTTCCTTATTCTCCTTCTCCCTGAATCTTATTTCTCATTCTCTCTGTTTCTCAGCATCTCTTGGTTTTTCTGCCTCTTTTGAATGATTTTTTACATTTTCTGTCATTACATATTAAGAATTTACATTTTATTTTCTACTGTTCTTCCCTGTCTTTAAAGGACAGGTATGTTAAAGGAACATACCAGCGATTTGAGCCCAGTAAATTCAACCTGTATACTTGTTACGTTACTGACAACCATTTTTCAAAACATACCATGGGATCGGTAAATATTAGAATTGTTTTTCCTACCTTCCAGACTGTCATTGGTTTCAGTTCATTCCAGTACGACATAAAAATCAACTTGTAGAGATTTGAAAAGTGCTGAGATAAATAATACATCACTATTATTTTTCGTCAAAGTTACTTAACATCCAACACGGAACGACTCGAACAAAATGTTTGTCTCCACCAGTGAATATACTTCTAGAAGACTACATCTTTTACCAAGAAATGGCTGTGTCTTCTACAATCGTGCGAACATGTCAGCAGGTGGATTTTTAAGGTGATTTTGAAAGATTAAGAGATTTAGCAAAATATCAGGAAAGCTGAAATACGGTTTTATCCTTTGGGAAATGACTGTCAGTAATGTAACATGTATGAAAACTGAATATATTAAGCTCAAACATGCAAAATGGGTGGTAATTAGTAATTAGAGTGACAGCAGCTTCTGCTGTTGGTTACGGTTGGATCACCGACTACAAAGCGCTGAATGATTAATCAGTGCAAAAAGACTGAAGGTGGAACCGCTCTGTGAGGAAACTACAAAGGTTCGGTGTCGTTTTGTCACTCCAAATTAACCTAATGATAAATTAGGATTGTTTTCCCAAAGGAAGGTGGTGTCGCCTCTTTTTCCTCAGCGAGGGGCCTCAGGAGAGGAAAGCCGAGCGTCGTGACCGCAGCAGCGGCGGCTGTCAGCTGTGAATTTGGGATTCAGAGGAAGGACACACGATGTTCAAAAGAAAAGCTGATCCGCTGTCACAGCATTTCACCAACGTTTCACCACCATTTCTCTCTGCAGCAACATGCAAATCTTTTCTTTCACCATGTCGACATTTTAACAAATCCTAATCATATCCAGCCTGTTAGGACTTTAGAATATCTGGTAATATTAGAATACAGTCATTTTGTCACAGTCACACTTTCCACTGGTGTTTACAACAACTTTACAGGTCAAAAATATTGATCACCCTGATTATGTTGTTGTTATACAGGCGCTTTTTCGTCTTTTTAAATCGTTCCATCCCAGTTTCGCAGGGTCACTTTTCCTCGTGTCCTCGTGCGGCACAAAGAAAGCTGCTCGGGTTACTCTTCCTGAGTCAAAGACAGCGAACACGCCCCACCGGTGGAAAAAACACATCACGCCTTTGATGTTCAACCCTCCACAATCTCAAGTCAGTTTTTACATTTAGCACCTAAAAAGCTGCTAAAAACTATAACAGAGTGTGAAGGTTCAATCACAATGGAAAATTCAAAAATAAAAACAAAAATGTTAATGACTAGATTTTGTTTTTCTTGATTTACTGGATAGAAAGGCAATTTTTTTTCCCTGCAGACTTACAAAAGATTTTTAAGAATTCCTAGATTAAAACATTTTCTGGAATCAAGATTTTGAGGATTTACGTATTTAGATTTTTCTGAAATTGTGTAAACAAAAAAATTTTTTTTTTTTTTGGGAAATTGCACAGGACATTAAAAAGTGTGCTGACCCCTGACAGAAGCATTGCTGCAGGTGTGGGAAAGGTACGGCCAGCAGGTCATGTGATCTTACCTGACAGAGGAGACGGAACCATGTTTCCTGAACGCTGCACTTCATCAAATTTACTGAAGATGACGTTGAGCCTGAGAAGAGGAAGAGCAGCAGGTTAGCACAAACTTCATGTTGTTTTTAATAGATGCCGATGTCCATTAAATCTTTTGCCAAAGTAACTTCATTTAACCGATCAAACACGGAACACAAATGTGACTCCGCCAGGGAATATAGTCCCAGGAGAAGATGGCTTTTATTGAGAAATTAAAATGAGGGTACTAAGATATTCTAACATTCATGGACGTTTTTCAAATATTCAACGTTTGACTCTAATTGTCAAAATAATATTATCATTTGGAATGAAGAACTTTTACTAAATTCAAAAAGAATGCAAAGTAGAAGCTTTTTCACAGCAGTCTCAGACTTTTGGAAACCACTGCACATTCAGAGGTTCATGTTAGCAGGAGAAATACTACATTTTAAGGTGGTGTATCTCCTGAACATTTGATTTTGAAAGATTAGGGGATTTGGCAAAATAACATGAAAATTAAAACACAGTTCTATGCAGGTTTATGTTTTGTAAAATATTTATCAGTAACATAACATATATGCAAGCTGTCTTTACATGCAAAACCACTGGCATGCTCCTTTAAGGAGTGGAAACTGGCTAATTTCACTCAGTCAGAAACTCTGCAGGGAGAAGTTAAATAGGCCAACATCACGTCTGCCGCCTCCAAAAACACACGGCGACACCCGCTGGGTAAGATGATCAGAACAAACAAAAACCTCAAACAGCCAATCACAGTCAAACATCAGCCAGATTAACTGCTGTGTGACACACGAGAAGAGAGGATGCACGTGAACGCACCGTGACTGAGGCAGACCCTTCTTCCCCAGGTCCATCCTCACCCGCTCACCAACATGGCGGTAGATCTCCACAAGGCAGTTCATGGCTCCGTCACGAACCTGCAAGTCAACAAAGACAAACACACACTTTCAGTCTGCCATCTATCATTTTATCTGCTCTGCTGTTCTCTGTGTGTGTGTGTGTGTGTGTGCACATGCATGCATGCGTGTGGGGTTACAGGAACTTCATGGGCTCGGCTTCCTGTCCTGGCAGGAAGTGTGTTTCCGGTGATGATGGACAGCGGCAGCCAATCAGTGGACAACAAAGTTGAAATGGGGGGTGAAATGAGAGGTGTTTGTGTACCTGGAAGGTCACAGGTTTGATCCCTGAAACACCAAATGTGTCTACAGACAGAAATGTTGACTTACAGAATAAAAAGAAGATACCAGCTGCACTCAGCTGTAATATTTACATTTTACCACTAGATGGCAGTCAAAGACCATAATTACAGACCTCATCAATTTTTTTTTTTTTTNTTTTTTTTTTGTTTTGTTTTTTTTTTGCTTTTTATTTCCAAATCCCAATGAATAAACGCATATGAAGGCTTTAGAGTAAATTTAAACATGCTGAAACATCATCTCCAAACATTTTCACTTTGAGCCTGATAATAACATGATTTTTAGTCAGCTTTGTTCTCAAAATGTACTGTTATCTTATTTTTATCTTTGATAATAAAGTTTATTCTCATATAAAATATTCTGCCTCAGTACCTATCTTTGTCACTATTCTCTAATAATGATGTCTAAGGGATCTTTGGCAAAAATGCTGTTGGGTTTTTTTCATATATATTTAAGTAAAAAAGCATTTTGGCTGTTAATGTTTTGTGAGGGTTTTCTGATTTTGAGCCGTTCACAGCTGAATATGTTAAAGTTTTATGTTTTTTATTACCTGACTCGTGGGATCTCCAAGCAGGTTACAGATGTGAGGAACTATTTTACTGAGCGTGAGGCTTTGAGATCCAAATCTGGAGACAAATAATGCAAAGATTAAGATTATAGAACATGCAGATAGATATAATTATGCAGACTTTACATGGACTCTTACACATTGAGGGTGGAGATGAGGCAGAAGCAGAGGCCCTCTCTGCACCGGTTGTTCTTGTGCTTGAAGCCTCCAATCATTCGCTCCCACACGTACTGAAAAAACAAATTAATCAATCCAAATCACTATATGCACCCTGACACATGTCAGTTTTCACTTTAAATATCTGTTACAATGAGATGTGTTTTCCTCATGCTAAATAAATGAATAGAAAGGGTGACTGAATGTGAGTTTGTCCACCTGTGGGTTCACAGCCTGGTCCATGATCTTCAGAAGCAGTGCTTGGTCCTGGTCTCGAACTTGGTCTTTGGCGTCTCCTAAACGATCGATCAGGCTCGGCAGGACTGACAGGAAGCAGAACCAAAAAAATTAAAACAGCAGCTTTAAAAAAAAAAAAAAAAAAAAAAAAAAAAAAAAAAACTCTTTCCATCAGCCTAAAAATTTATTTTAATATTTGGTTTGTCCTGTAAATATAAGTATATGCAAAATGTGAAAGATTTTTATATTTAAACTTTATTCTTCTCAATGGCATTTTAAAATAAATAAAACAAATATATTTCCTGCTCAAAAGTACATGATCTACATTTATTTAGCATTTTTTTTTTTTTTTTTTTTTTTACATTAAATGTTTATTGTATTTGCATTGTGGACAGAGAGACCTCACCTGTTCCAACCTGGGTCCTGAACCTTTCCTGCAGTCTGGTGACCAGAGCTGACAGAAGGTCCATCCCCAACAAAACCACCTGACATATTAAAAAAACAAAACATAAACACACAATAAAAACAACACACCTGCTAAATTAACCATAAATAAACCAAAATTCACTTTAAAAAACGACTGAGCAAAATGCTAAAACGTTGGAGCATCAGAGAAACACTAAAGCAATGGATGTGAATGTGGGCTGCAAAGGATTATGGGTAATCTCTAACTCTAGAGTTTTCCCTCCAAAAAAAAACACAGTGGAGTTAAAATGAAGAGATTTTATATAATGAATGATCAATCTAAGCAGCTGCTGTTGAGTTGTGACGTTAAAATGGTGAAGTGGACGTGAACCATGAGAGCAGCTGCCGTTCACACGTCATTAGTCTGCAGCAGCAGGGAGTGCCGTAGCTTTCCTTGTCTTGGGGTGGTTTGGGAAACTCAATGAACGTGTAGTGAGAGCTTCCCTGCTGACACCATGTCAACACACAAGCATCACCTGGACCTTCAGTTCAGGCTATGGTGCAATTTTTGGAAACTCTCTGAATAAGAGAGAAAAAAAATAACTTAACGTACAAATAGGCACTCTGCTGCCATCTGCTAAGCACCAGGAAGTACTACACCATCATGTCTATCTAAAATCAAGCAAAGCAGCAATACTGGATTCTTCAAGATTAACAGCTTCACTGGAAATTACAATGACTGTAGATAACAGAAACCAGATAAAATTAGAGTCAATAACAATACAGGTCAAATATTCACAAAAATACTGCATTTAAATGCTGCAATTTGTTTTTCATCCTGATGAAGGCAAGCGTGAATACCGACAAATCAGCAAAAACCTGATCAGCAGCAAACTAAACAGCATATGTGTCATGTCACTTTAACAGCATGTAGGCGAGTTTGAAGCTGTCTGAGGTGATATTTTACATCCTGAAGCTGAAATAAAGGTTTGAACAGTTCAGTTTACAGCTGATTTTTACTGAGTTCACCGTCAGTCACCGAGTCTGGAGGTGTTTTTATTTATCGTGACTTTTAATTTATGTGACAGAACAGAACGGCCTGCTTACTGCCCAATCAATTAACAAGAGCCATTACATTAACAGGATGGTGCGCGCACACACACACACACACACACACACACACACACACTGGCTGGTGCTAAAAGCTGCAGGCAGCCAATGTTCACAAACAGAAAAACTGGATATAATTTCAGTTTCTTTACAGCCAGATCTTTCAGTAGCATTTCCTCTTTGTGGTGTGTGTGTGTGGATCACAGAGGAGCTGAAACTGGGCTAATGGTGCTGATAAATTAAGCTCACTGTCACATTCACATGGGAGCCTCGTCCCCATTACAGCCCCCGAGAATCACCGGGAACAGAGGAGGCTGTTTCCAGGGCAGCACAGGAAGCAGCGACACGACGGCCATGTTGTTTGTGTGTCTGCATGTGTTGCCAGTGTGTTTCTCCTAAACTTAAACTCTGCATTAGTACATCAGTTACAGGCTGTAAATTAAACATGTAATTGTAGTCAAACCTCCAAATGCAAAATATCATTCCATGTAAAAGCTAACTTCTGATTCAGAAGGTATTTTTTTTTATATTTTTTCTCGCTGATCAGCACTTTAAAGTCAGCTTCACTGCCGCTCCAGCACAGCTCAGATTTGATTTTATCAAATCTAACATGTGAAGCTTTGACAGTTTCTAAACTTATTATTTAACCAAATATTTCCTAAAACTAAGACTTAAGTTTGGAACACGGACATTACAGAAAATGAAATTCTGTTGATGTGTGAAACTATGTATTTGATGTTATGATGTAAGGAGCAGCACCTGTGGGCCAAACCCTCTGGAGGACCTGTCTTACAAAGGTTGTCCTCCAGAAGGTCCAGCAGGTTCTTGAACTGGGAATCACCTTAAAATTACTGGAGTTGACCCAGGAGCTGGCCACCGCGTCCACAATCCTGTCCAGCATGGTCTGATCCTGCTCCAGCTCCGGCGACTTCTCCTGGTCCAGGATTTGCTCGATGAGGTCCTGGCCCACCTGTAACCTCTTCCCCAGGTCTTTCTGCATCACCTGCTCCAGTAAATACTCCATGCTGACTTCCTCCATGGCTGAAGCCAGGGACAGCAAATTCAAGGCACAGACTCAGAGCTGCCACACACTTCAGAGCGCCTCCTGTCCTTTGTTAGTGCAGACCAGGACCCTCAGAGCGAACAGGGCCTGATGAAGAACACCTGGTCCGTTTCTGCGCCGGTTTTTACACTTCAGAAGCAGCTGATGTCGCTGAATGGCAGCATGATATCCTGCGGAGGCGCGCTGTCCAGTGGAATGTGCTTCATTCTCCCATTACTACTGAGGTTTAAAGTCACTGTAGAAAATTAAACAGGACAAAAAGCAAATTTAAGTCAAGCTGCTTCGATTAAGATTAATAAAGAGGCAAACTGTGGCTGATAATTAACGGAAATGTTACATGTAATATTACAGATAGCGAGCCGGTCACTTTAGTATTAAAAATTAGCTATCAAATGTTAAAATTAAACTTTTGGAAATAAAACCACCATTATAACTTTACCTAACCGGTGACTTACATTAAGTGGCTGGTTAGTGCAGGTGAAGGTTAAATAATAAAACCGTTAGTATTTGCTGCTAGCACACTAGCTAACATTAGCCACCATTTGGCTAAGAACACTACAAAATATATTTAAGCTAATGTTAGCTCAGCGAGCAAAGTTAGCTCGTTCACAGCGGCTCCGGACAGTAACAGTAGCTCCCGTGGGAGCTGGTAACGTTACGAATCTGTTAGCAGCTATTTAATTTATGACTTATTAATGAGTGACCGACTAAAGACTATAAAAGACTCACCGCATCGACTGATTTCCTCCCAAGAAAAAGTCAAAGTGGCGCTACTGCCGCTGGCTGCAAACTGCTGCGAGTTAGCCCAGAATTAATCTATTTACCTGTAGAAATATTAACTAGTCATAATATTAGACCTGTACAAAGTCCACAATCGTGTACAGGGTGATAACTACTGACTAGTTATACTTGAAGAATAGAAATTATTTTTCCATAATAAATCACAATATGTCCCCCAACGGACACCGTAGATACTGTGGTGAAGCTGCTGCAGACCAGCGACATCTATCGGCAGCACTGAGCAACAACAAAGCCCCATTCTTTAATTGAAAACTAAATGCAACAAAACACACACATTGCTACATGAAAGACATTCTCCAACTGAAAAAAATGGAGAGCAAAGGACAGTCATGTAATTAACTAAAGCACATGGATGGAAAACTATCAATGTGTAAATACATTCATTCATTAAAAAGTGCACCATTTACATAAAAACAAAACAAGAAAGAAAATAAAATAGTTTAGGCATTAGATAATTGCAGTCTGTTGGGGCTCTGATTATAATGAGAAATCTCTGGACTGGTTTTAAGAAGTTGAGCCTCTACTTTTCTATTTTAGTTCATTTTGTGTGACACTATAATGCAGCTGTGTGTCATCTGTAACTGCATCTTTAATAAAATATTTAAAAAAATTAATGATTAGATTTGTTTGCATTTCTATAACATATCACAAGTTGAAAAAACCATTTAAATTACTTTTTAAATAAATGTTCCATTCTTCTGAAAAAAAATTAATAAACATGTCTATTTCTTTAGAACGAGATCCGAGATAAAAGGAGCTGCAGGGAGGAATGTTTCGGAGCAGTGTCGGGGTAGCGTGGGTGCTGTGGGTGGGTGCTGGGTGGTCTCTCTGTCACTTGCAGGTGTCTTCTTTAAATCCAGGGTTTACATTTCAATGTAAAGTGCTCCGTTTCATTTCTGGAGAATGTTAACATCCAACCGAGCTGCAGGATGACAACAAAAATTGTTCATTTCATGGTGAACAGGAGTCTGGAGCGAGCCGAGATTCAGGCTGACTGCTCCGCCACAGAGGTCAAAGGTAAGAGAGCAGGAGGAAATTACTCAGTCTTTTAGCTCAGTACTCTGTCTGAGGTACTACTCAAGTATTTTCAGTTGTTGCTTTCCAGATTGTCCTTCCTTCTGTTCTTATATCTTCCCACCTTCCTTTATTTTCTTCATGTCATTTTGTGTTCCTGTCTTCCTTTCTTCTTTCCTGATTTGTTTTTCCTTCTTCCCTTCCTTCCTTGCATTTCCAGGTTTCTTTTCTTTTGAATCTGATTTGAATAAATTAAAGCTGAATCAGTAATAAAAAGAATCATTCGTTCCATCGTGCCACGTAAGAGGCAGGAAGTCAAACAGTTGATAACGTTCTCATTGTCAGTCTCCATGTGGCTCTGACAGGTCCTCAAGATAAAGAGCTTCTTCCTGCATTCATGTCTATGATGAGTCACAGCATGGGGACAGCTGGGCCCTTGGCTCCCTGTATGGGGCCCTTGATCCTAAACCCCCAACAGAGTCTATAGTCCTTTTTGACTTTTCACTTTTCATTTTGGCTTTTATTTATGATCTAAAAATCTGCACTGTGAAACAACCTTCCCTAGATATAAAGTTGAATTCTACCTTGCTCGCTAATCAGCTCCTGGGTTTCTGGTTCCAGAATTGTTTCGGGCGGCGGCAGAGGCGGGACCCCATGACATCCTGAAGATGTACGACAAAAACGGCTCCGTGGTGAACATATCCCCCCGCCTGGAGGCCAACACGGAGGACTCGTACTACCGGCTGGAGGTGGTGGCATCAGATCTGCAGCGTGAGAGAACATCTTCGTTTCCAAAACCTAACATCTATTTTGGGATGCAAATCTTTGTTTTAGGGGCAGAAAGTTCAAATCAAACGGAGAACGTTTGTCTTGTCTCATGTCTTAATCATCAACGAGCCAACAGGGTCAGCTTATAAATAAAATCATTTGTTATCTGTTTTATTTGGTGGAAGTTTCTGTCAGAATTTTGTCTAAAAATACTTTTTTGTACTTTGTGGTTTGCACTATTTTAAAAACTTTTTAAAGAACTGAAATTTTTTTGAGTTATTCATTTTTTGAACTAGATTTTGTTTAATGTTTAGATCTTTTATGTTTTATTTTTGAAATAATTCTTTAAAAACTGTTCAGTCTGAAATATGAAAGATTTTTTAGAATAAAGTGTCTATTTTAACATCACTTTCTAAATAACAGATATCTGAATATTATTGGACAAAACTTTAGAGTCTGACTTTTGTGTTTTGTTGGTGGCGAGACGCAGGTGTGGCCATGCCGAAAGGGCTTCACAACATGGAGTACAGGTAGGTGCGTGCCAGCCTGTGATTGGCTGAAGCGTGTAGCTGAAAAGGAAGTCACTTCCTGTTTTCCTCACCAGGCTGCACCTTCTGGAGAGCAAAGTCATCCAAGATGTTGGAAAGACTCCAGACATCATCTGTGAGCTGAAGAGCCAAGTGGAGTCTTTTAAGAGGAAGCTGGAGGTTTCAGTTGTTTTACTTCTTACATCTGTAGAAAGTTATGAATTATGGGTTTTTGTTCCCTATAAAATGCAACATTCCGCTTTGATTGGATGTTTTTGTGTTTTGTCAGAGCGCGGAGCACCTGAGCTGGATGGGTCTGTTCAGGAACGACAGCGACCATCAGGCCAAGTTCTCCGCCAAACCCCAAACGCCTCCGCAGAGCGTGCAGGAGAAGCACATGGAGATCCGCAAGAAGTTTCTCAACATGAGGTGACCTCCGCTTCGCTGCTCTTCATTTAGTCCAGCTGAAGAGAAAAGCAGGACTTTATGACAGGCTATTAATTTTAACGTTTGTCCAAAAGCATCATTAAAACTTCCTGTTGCTTCTCCAGCTCGCTGCAGGTGACAGAGGAAGTCAGAGAGCACCTCAAAACTCCCATTTTTAACAACTGGTGAGTGTAAATACGCACACACACACACACACAACACATATGCACACACACGTGCATTAAACATGTTACCTCTTTACCTGCAGACTTTATGTTTATCAAGTATGCTGTTGAGAGAAACCGTCTGTCGACATGACATGTCGTGGAAAGTGGAAATGGAAAAATTCTCCTAAAGTAGCCTTACTTAAAAATTTGTACCTAAATCACGTAACTGGAGTAAAAGTACTGGGTTGGTTGCCATGGCGTTACAGGCAGTGGGAGGAGTCAGAGATGCTGGTGCTGCTGCAGGTGATGTACACTGACCTGGACTTCCTGACGGCATTTCACATTGAGTTGGACATCCTGCAGAACTTCCTGTTTGAGGTTTACTGTCACTACAACAACATCCCCTTCCACAACTTCCAGCACTGCTTCTGCGTCACTCAGATGGTAGGATGACAGCGCCACCTTCAGGCCTGTAAAAGCATTTTCACTCTAACAACCAGAGCATTAGTGCTCTGTTGGAACCTGCAAAACAAAACTGAGGGATTAGTGAGCATAAAAGCCACTGAAGACCCAGAACTCTGAAAAATAAGTTAATTAAATCACAAATACATCAAAAAAAAAAAAAAAAAANAAAAAAAAAAAAAAAAAAAACTTAAAATTTTTTTACCTTTTTCTCGGCTGATAACTGACAGATATTCTGTTTATTTCCTGGATCATTCACATCTTCAGGTGTCACACTAATTAAAATGTGTAATGTTCCTTTTTATTTTAACTCATTTCTGTATTTTCCTCTTCCTGTTCAGCAGACAGAACGCTGTAAATAAAGCCGTCTAACGTCGGTTTGTCTTTCTGTCCTCTGGCAGATGTACGGCCTGATTTGGCTGACGGATCTGAGGAATAAATTTGGGCGAATCGACCTGTTCGTCATGCTGACCTCGGCTCTGTGCCACGACCTCGACCACCCCGGATACAACAACGTCTACCAGGTCACCATCTGCTGCCACAGAAAAGTCTTTGGTTTGTTTTTTAATTAACCTTTTTTTTTTTTCTTGGCACAGATCAACGCTCAGACTGACTTAGCGATCCGTTATAACGACATTTCACCTCTTGAGAACCATCACTGTGCCATCGCCTTCGGTATCCTCTCCAAGGTACCTGCACGGCTTCAACCTGGCTTCTCTGTTCCTGTAAAAGAACTAAGTATCAGCCATTATCCTTCCCTTAAAGGACCATACCAGTGATTTTTGCATGTTGAGCCTAATAAATACTGCCAGCATGCAGGATATGTTACTACAAACCATTTTCCAAAACATAAAACTGTATTTCCTGTTATTCTGTCAGATCCCCTAATCTTTCTAAATAAAATGTTCAGGTGACATAAACACCTTAAATTCAGCGATTCACCAGCTGACACATACATCCATATCTACAAGACACGGTTGTTTGAATTTCCCTGTAAAAGCCGTGTTCTCCTGTCCCTTTTATAGCGTTACTGGAATAAACTGAAACTAGCAGAGGTCCAGAAGGCAGGAAAAACAATTCTAATACAGTACTATGTTCTGGAAAACAGTTGGTGCATTGTTCGTATTCTTTGGGCTTAAACACGCAAAATCACCGGTATACTCCTTTAAAGGTAAAACCATATCATCACTTTCTAAATCCACTTTTCTACAGTTCAGGGATCATAAATGCTGTAAATATTGAAGCACAAAAAGAGAAAAAAGCTGAAAGTTCCCATGATTCTACATGTCACATGTTCTTTTCTCTTGCAGCCTGAGTGCAACATATTAAAAAACATGACCAACGAGCAGTACAAACAGATACGAGCAGGCATGATCAAGTAAGAGTCGGCTTGCCGTGTGGCTGTTCACTCATCTTCCTCCTGGCTGGCTTCTTCATCTTTAAAAAAAAATCTATTTCCAGATGTATTTTGGCGACCGACATGGCGCGGCACAATGAAATCCTCAACAGGTTCAAAGTCATGCTGCCGGTGTTCGACTTCACCAACAAGGAGCACAAAGAAGTGGTAACGACACGCCAAAAGCTTCTGCTCACGCGTTTCCAGCATTCGCTCAGCCGCCTGTGCTTTGTGTTTCAGCTGATGAAGATCATGGTGAAGGTGAGCGACATCTCTAACGAGGCCAGGCCCATGGCCGTTGCCGAGCCCTGGCTGGACTGTCTGCTGCAGGAGTTCTTCAATCAGGTCAGCCCTACTTTTTCTGGACCCGGCTCTCTGAGGTTACGAGGCCGACTCAAACCCCTTCACTTCCTGTTTGGCCTGCAGAGCGACAAGGAGAAACTCAACGGTCTTCCGGTGACGCCCTTCATGGACAGAGACAAAGTGTCCAAGCCGTCCTCTCAGACCAACTTCATCCGATTCGTGCTCCTGCCTCTCTTCACCGAGCTCACCAAACTCTTCCCCTGTTTGAAGGTAAAGTATCGGCGTTTTTCTTTGCCGCCATGTCAGCCGTGGAAGCCACAAAACACAGGTATGAAACATTAGCATCAGGATTTCTGTGGGGGTTTGTGGTGACTTCCTGCGTTGTCCAAAACCTAAAGAAGAGAACAAAACAGCAGAAAAATGACTCGTGCTAAACTTATGCGACACAAGAGGAAGTTGAGCGGATTTGACAGAATTGTGAACGTTGGCATTGTCTTGCAGCAGCACATCCTGGAGCCGGTGAGAACAGCGCTGGAGTATTACACCAACATGGAGAGAGCCACCAAAGAAGAAGAAGGAGCCCGAGGAGGAGGAGGAGGAGGACACCTTTGATCCTGAGTGAAGATGCAGCAGAAGCATGTCACCGTACAAATATCAACCAAATCAGACGAAGTCAGTTTGCTGTTTTTAGCATAGAACAGGACTGTTGTTTGTTCAGATATTAGAGACATTTCCTGTCAATAAGAAAATAAGCTTCAACTGTTTAATGAAGCTTCTAATATGAAAATAAAAATAAAAGCATCTACAAACTCCTTCCGTTACTCCAACCTGTGCATGAAAAACCAAAAAAATCAAACAGAAGCATCTTTCTTCAACATCTGAAGGAAAACTGTAAGATTTATTTTTCATCACATCGTTTACAGACAGAAAAAAAGAGCAAGTATCCGTTTAGTGTTTCCATAAAGATTTAGAGGATAATAAAAAAAATAAAAAATACAGTAGTGTGACAGTAGTGTGTTTCAGACAAGAAGATTAAAAAATAAATAAAAATAAAAGTAAAAAAATGCCCACAGTAAATATTAAATATGTTCACATCTGCTTGGCTTTTAAAACAACAAGTTCAACATTTTCTCAAACATCTGCAGCCGGTTTGAACATCATTACGTTTCCAAACTAACCGTTTCTGCTTTTCTTGTGCCTGAACGCTGGAAATAAATCATTTTTCCAGGATTATTTTAGAATGAGAAAATATTTCTGTCCCTTTTAACTTTTCTCCTTCATTACTTCCTCCTTTCCTGGAATAGTTTTTATCGCTTTTTTTAATGTTCCAGAAGCTCCTTAACGGAATAATATTTCACTTTTAGCGTCTCACAGCAGATTCAGAGCTACAGCATTTTATTACAGTACGATCTTAGTTGAGTATCAGGACATGAAAGAGTATTTTAGAAGGATTTTTGGTCTGATAAACCTTCTTTATTTTTTCATTTTAGTTATTTTTGTTGATGACTTTTTGGCTGTATGCACACATTTGCGTAACTTCTCTGTATGAAAAAAAACCGTCAGACCTAAGCTCGGTAGCAGATATTTATGAAACTTTCTGACTGCAGCTGAAAGTAATACTGATTATTGATAACTTCCTAACTTTGATAAAAGCTCATTTTATCATGAGACGGAACAGCATCGTCCCGATTTCTTCATCAAGAACAAAACCTGCTTTCACATTTTACGCCTCTTTGACACCTTTAGACAGATTAAAAAATCCCTAAATTATTTCTTTAACACTCAGCTGTAATTACTAAAGTTGAAAAAAAATTTATGTTAAAAAAAGTAAAAAAAAAAAAAAAAAAAAAAAAAAAAAAATACTACATTTAGCAAACATTTAGCGTTTTAAAAAGTGATGCACGTGGTGCAGGAGTGTGATGATGTCAGTCGTTATTTCATTACATGAAGCCGCGTGATTTTCTTCATACCATGACATATAAATTTACACAGGTAACATAAATATGGAATTATGGCAGCAACGCAAAACAACAGTGCAGCAGTGTTAAACTCTTTTTTTTTTTTTTTTTTNTTTTTTTTTTTTTTTTTACCCATTTCCAGGCAGAACAGCAGCTGCAGATCAGTTTAAACTGAATTTCACCTGCATTTTATTTCTGTACACCATGCTGAGACACTTTTCACATTTCTAATATGAACAGTTAAAAATAAAACGACTCTGCATTTGCACTGTTGATGAGTTTCTTAAATAACAATTTTTTTCCACCATTTCTCAGCATTCTAAATAAAAACTGAAAACAAGTCCAAGGTACATTTTTACAACATGAATATTCCCTTTAAAGTATTAACCCTGTTTCATCCAGCAGCTCTGCTTTGTTAAAACTCAGCTTCATTTACAGCATCATATCTTATTTTTGTCATAAATCACGATGCTTTTTAGGGTTTAATATTTTTGTAATTTAAGCAGTTATTCAGACAAAAAAAAATATATATATAGAGGTTGTTCTGGATATTTATCACTGTTGTTTGATATGTTATACACTAACTGATTAACTGAAACAAATAACTGATGCATAAATACTGAAAATATGATCAGCTGCAGCCTAAAACCTTTGAAATGATAAAACAGGAAATCTGCTGGAGTAATCTGTAGCTCACAACCTGAAACTGAAATATTCTTGTGCACTTACATAGGAGAACCTGGAACACGGTTGTGACATTGCCACAGAAGGGTTTGGACTTGCCTGCTGGGGTGGGGGAGGGGAGGGGCTTTTCACAGGATGGAGTACAGTAGCNGGTTTGGACTTGCCTGCTGGGGTGGGGGAGGGGAGGGGCTTTTCACAGGATGGAGTACAGTAGCATCGCACCATTTTCACCATTTACACACTCATTAATTGAACATGATGGACTCTGGATCCTGGTTCATCATCTGAGCCATGTGGCGCAGAACGTCCTTTTTGGTGATGATGCCCAGAAGACGCCTGCAGACACACACAGAGGGAAATAAGTCATGTTTAGGTTAGAAAGGTCAAAGGTTAGAGGTCGCCTTGCCTATAGGGCTTTCCACCAAAAAGTTTTTTTTTTAATTCAAAAACATAAGCATCATTTGGTTCTGAAGTTATATTTTACAGAAGATGTAGTGATTTAAATTGTCCACCAGAGGGCGATGTTGACTTCAGCAGCCTAAAGTCACATCAACACATTGTTTGCTGATTTTTGGGGACTTTCCTTTATTTTCCAGAATATTCTACAATCAGGCAGAATATTCACAACTGTTTTATCATTTATTTTAGCTTTTTTTTTTTTTTGCTCAATTCTTTCAGATTGGAGTTTTGTTTTTTGGGTTTTTTTTTTTTTCAAAGAATGAAAAATATTTTAGACTCTTGAAGGTTCAACCAGCTCAATATTTTCTACTGACACTGAAAACATCAAATAATTCATTTTGGCAGAATGTCACATCATTTTGTAAAATTTCCTACCAAAAAAAAAAAAAAAAAAAAGAAACTGCCGCTGATTCTAAATTCTAGACGTAGTGTCTGTGGAAATGGAAACATATTTGGAAAATAAACGTTTAACACGCTTCTAAAATAAAGTCCAGCACATTTGTTTGGCTGTAGGTAAGAAGGCCGTGTTTTTTTTACCCGCTCCTGGTGACCAGACACTGGCGGAGACCCAGTTTCCGGAAGATGTCCACCACGGTTTCCATGGGCGTGTGGTCGGTGACGGTGAACGGGCTGAGGTTCAGGATTCGCCGCAGCTTGAGTGGCTGCGGGTTGCTGGCTGGTGACTGCGGCGCTTCTTCCGTGAAGTAGACCACCGAGCTGCTGACCACGCCATCCTGCTTCTGACGGGCGTTTTCTGTGGATGGAGAGAGAGAGAGATGATGATGATGGAAATGAGAGGAGAATAAACTTTTATTTGTCTCATGATGAGAAGTCTCGTGAGCGTACTAATGGCGAGCGTGAGATCTCTGCGCTGAACGAAGCCGATCAGCCGCTCCGACTCTCGAGACACGACCACGGGGAAGCCGTTATAATCCGTGTCTTTGATCAGCGTCTCCACGTCTTCCACCGTGGTCGTGTCCTGGGTGAGGACGGCCAGAGGGGGGTCGTTCCTGCGTGGACGCATCACGTCCGTAGCCAGCGTGCGATGGGTGAATTCATCTCGGACATCCAGGTAAGGGTAGCCGTTCAGCTGGATGTGCGACTCGTAGATGCCCTCCTTCCCGAAGGCGTCCGCAACCCACTTGCTGGTGACGGCGGCGGCCATCAGGGGGACGATGTACTCTAAACCGCCTGTCAGCTCAAACATGATGACCACCAGGGAGACGGTCATCCGGGTCNGATGTACTCTAAACCGCCTGTCAGCTCAAACATGATGACCACCAGGGAGACGGTCATCCGGGTCACGCCGCCTGAACACGCAAAGCTACAGTCAACCAACACCCAACTTTTCCAGCACACGGATCATCTTTACAAGCCGGAAATGAAGCTAATTAAACTAAGTCTGTCTCTCAGCAGAGATTAAATCTCACTAAAATACTGTTATTCAGTATTTAAACACTTTGAGGTACTAAATAAAGTACATTTTGCTGTTTGTTTCATATGATTAAAAAAGACACTATTATTGAATCAAACAGCAGAATAAATGAGGAGTGATTCGAACCTTTGGAGCGGCACAGTGTGCATTGACATTTGAGACACTTTAATGATTTTTTTTTAGCAGGTATTTATACCATTTAAGACATTTTCAGGATTTGCACAAACTATCTTAATGACGTTATTTCCATAAAAACGTGCCCCTCTCACCGAGGCAGGCGGCGGCTCCCACCATGGCGTAGAGGCCGGGCGTGACACANTGCCCCTCTCACCGAGGCAGGCGGCGGCTCCCACCATGGCGTAGAGGCCGGGCGTGACACAGTCGGCGCCGGGCCGGCACCAGTTCTTGAAGATGATCCAGTCATGGTGATGGTATGCCATCTGCTCCACAGCGATGCCCACAATCCGCCCAGCGATCGCTCCCACCGCCATGCTGGGAATGAAGAGGCCTGATGGGATCTGATCAGAGACGCAGGCAGCCGTTAGTGTTAATGTCTAAATAAGCCTTAACGTGTTTTTAGCCTTAAAACATGTAAGAATAGCATGTTAAATGTGTAAAACTGGGTGACATGTCTGATAGTTATAGAAAGTCTCTAAAGGAGAATAAATGAAATGTTTATCCATCTAACCTTCATGCCGAAGGTGAAGATGGTGATGACAATCTTGAAGATGAGGGCGAGCGTGAGCTGCCACAGGGCGCTGTAGACGCCCGGCCCCGCCGGCCGGTCCGGGATGTCGTCCACCGGTCGGCTCATGTTGGGATTGTTGATGTAATCGCAGAGCTGTGACGATTCCAGCGAGCCGCAGTCATTGAAGAGCTCGGAGATGAGCTCGCTGGTGCTGCGGCGGGTGTACGGGTTGGGGTAGGCCAGCACAGCCGTGATACCCGTCACGACGATGACCTCCAGCACCGGGTACTTCCCCAGCAGGGTGGTCTTCCTCCGCCGGCACCAGGCAATGTTGGCCCGGATGAAGAGGGTCCCCCAGAGACCGCCAAACACGCCCAGCAGGATGAAGGGGACGAGCTCGGCCATGTACCACGGCGTGTGGTACTCCACGTAAAACAGCACCAGGCGGCTGTTACCGAACGGGTTGATGGAGCGCAGCGTGAAGGCGGCGACCAGCGCGGCGAAGAACGAACGCCACAGAGTCTTCAGAGGGAAATAGTAACTGACCTGCAGGACAGGAAACGCCACGAATGAACTCTAACAGGAAGAACAGCGAGGACTTTTCACAGAAAAGTGACAGGAAGAAGAGCAAAGATGAAAAAAACATGAATGCTGTTACAGAGGTTTTTGTCATGTCAACATTATTATTAGAATCATGAGTCAGCATGAACTTCCTGTATGTGAAGCATCACGTGATAGTATTTTGTTGAATCAAACGTTTCTGCTGCAGATTCATTGATGCTGAAGCTGAATTTCCTCTCAAAGCTTTTCTTCACTTTATGATTCATGTGATTTACTGTCAACGTGTGCGAGTAAATCTGCTGTATTGAGGTCAAACCTCTTCCAGGCTGAACAGAACTCCTCCAATCGGTGCTCCAAATGCCACGGACACGCCCGCCGCCGCTGCAGCAGATAAAACCTGCACCGTGTGGAAATATGGTAAATACAGTACATCCTCCCTTCTTTTACGAAATACAAATGTAAGAATGTTCTTAAAAGCAACAAAAAGAACGCGTTTCTAACTGAGCGTAGCACATGAAACGGTCAAGAGGAAATTATTTACTAAGACACTGGGTTTTTGATAAACCAGACAGAATGATTTTTTTTGAAACACACTGAGTAGTAAATGCTTCCATGGCCTCGTCTTTTTGTTGTTTTCTGTGTTTTTAAAGGCCTGCTGACGTCTGCCTGGCGTCGTTTGTCGTACCTCTCGGCGCTTGCCCTCGTTCTTGCTGTATTTGGAGAAGAGGCTGCAGAAGAGGTTTCCGCAGCAACAGGCCACGTGGACCAGAGGCCCCTCCTTCCCCAGGCTGAGGCCTGACGACACAGCCAGGACCAGCGTGACCGTCTTTATCAGCAGCGTCCATTTGCCCAGGTATCCCCGGATGATGAAGCCACTCAGGATTGTCTTGATCTGCACAGAGATTTTTACTGCAAATTACAGTAACAGTGATATATAAACCATAGGAACGTTACACAATTTAAATCCTATAATTATATATGTTCCCTGAAATATCCAAAAGGGGGTTTTCAACATAATCCTTCAGTTTATCATAAAGACTTGGCAGGCTGGTCCAGTCAGTCATGTGACTCTTTCTCTGAGTTTGTCTCACCTCAGGGATCCCTGAGCCGCAGGCGTACGGTGCGAACACCCGAACCAAAGAGACAGCCAGGAAGGAAAACAGCAGAGCCCATAAAATGTACAGGAAGTAGTTCAACACATACGCACCAGCTCCCTGAAAAACAAGAAACCTATTCAGGCCTTTTTTTGCTGCTGCTCCAATTCAGGCTTGATAAGAAAACGGCTGATAGACAATAATGACAGATCACGGCCTTACCTCAGTGTGGCCGGTCATTAGCTCCGCCCATTTCTGCCACTGAGGACACTTGTCTCTGTCATCAAAGGTAGTCTCGTTGGATGTCCAGCAGCACTGCTCGTGGCTGTACCAGAAAGCCGACAGACACACGCCTTCCTTCAGGTCCGTCATCCAGTCGACCGCCAAGTCGATCACGCCAGCCAGCGTGCCTGAAGGAGATCACACGAAATCAAAGCAAATGTGGAGAAACGCCACGGAAATACGTCCAAAGCAGTTTATCCGGTGTCTTCAGACCTGATATGAAAATACACTTTACAGATAAACTTGCCTTGAATATTCAGGATAAGAGCTGTAAGTTTAAAATACATCTGAACTACCTAAAATATCTAAAATACCTCACAGCTGACCTGTGAGGTTTTAAACCTTCACTCAGACAACAGGAAGTGGTTTCTGCTGACGTACCTGAGAGCAGCCCGATCAGCAGCATCACCACCCATCCTGACCAGGCGTCCAGCAGGCTCTTTATCAGCTCCCAGATGGACTCTTTACTCTTACTGGTGATCTGGGAAAATAAATACGATCCATACATAAAGTTTGAGTTAATCTGAGCAGTCTGAGATGCTTAAACAAAGAAAAAAATGGTTTGGCGGAACCTTGCGGTGGCGGTCGGTGTCTCTGGACTTCTCCCTCAGCCAGTCGATGGTGTGGAAGTCTTCGTACGTGCCCACATCAGGGAAGGGCTCGTCCAGGAAGTCCATCAGGTTTCCAGCTCCGTTCATCTCCTCTGTGGGAGTGGCACTGCTGACACCTGCACAGCAGATTTCAATATGAAGTCAACAAACCTGGACAATATCAGGACTTTTCTAATCCTTTAATACCTTTATTTTCTTTTGAAAACAGAAAAAAGAGTGATTTAATTTTTTCTGTCGTGTTCAGACCACATTAAAGCTGGTTTTGTGGAAATATGAGTCAAATCAGAAGCACAATGACATCCAGACAGTTTCAAGCCTGATTGATTTTTATTGTATTTGTGAAAATAATTATCTGGAGTCAAAGCATCTGATATCCTCAGCTTTCATTTCTGTCTTAGCTTTGTTTATCACATTATTAACTGTTTTCAGCCCAAATGTTTGGTCTTCTGTTAACAGCATAACCTCAGCTACAAGTCTGTCAATTCAGAAGCTAAAAAGCTTCCAATAGCCTAAAACATTTAAAAATAAAAAACAAAGAGGTCATTCATTTTAGTTCCAAAAGGTTACTGATCTTTTAAAAAGAGTGAAATTAATGTTGGAGAAAATCTATAAAGCAATTTTGATGTTTACATGGAGAGTTGTTTTATTCACACTTTCTAATTTTTATAATTATGATATTATTGTAACTATTGAATTTATTGATGATATCTATGCTTGTTAGTCTGCAGACATAAATAAGGTTCTGTATGAAAATGTTTTTCTGCTTTTCTTTATGTTAAGCAGAAAGGCAACAGACTGTTACAGATTTGAAGGCAGAAAAAAGGACGAATATGAAAACCAACTTCAACTTCTTAAAAAAGACGTTCTGGCAAACAGAAGTAAAGATACTGTTGTTGTTTTTGTTGTTACTGTTGTTTGGCTCCGTCTCGCTGTACCTGACAGGTGTCACATCCAGGCTAACGTCTTGTTATTAGCTTTAGCCTCGTTAGCTTAGCACAATCACGTCGTCTCTTACCTTCGCCAGCCTCCATTTTCCAGTCTGTCCCGTGGATGAAAATCTATTTTAATTTATTATTTAATTTATTCAAACATGTTAGCTTGCAAACAGAGAGGTGTCTTCTGCCAATTATCTAGAAATAAAATCCTAAAGAGGATGCGCCGTCAGAGACGCACCTGTTTCATCTAATTTCTTCTTCTTCTGTGTTTTTTTAATGGTAGATGATGAACATGTTTGAAGCAATACTGCCACCTGCTGGACTGGAGGTTTATAGCAGGCGTTATTGTTGAACTGTAAAAAAAAAAAAAAAAANTAAAAAAAAAAAAAAAACAATATGGAACTTTTAAATAAGGTAAAGAAATGCTAAAATTACAACAATTAAACGCTGTTGAAATGGATTGAATTAAAGATTAACCTATAGCGTTTTTTCTACTTGGTTTAAATGAAACAACAATGTCATTTTCAGCTATTAAACCATCCTCAGCCAAAACAAAGAATGTGGGGTGGGTGGGGGNGGGGTGAAAAACAACGCCAATCAGTCTTATCATTAAATCAATAAATGAAACATCACTATCAGACCACAAAATGAATCAGTTATAGAAGAAACACAGATAAGTAGAGTATAATAAACACATGAAAAATATGGGAAAAAGTATGTATAGAAAGTCCTTAAAAAAGCTAAAAATTTAATGAGGCATACAAGTCTCATAATTGACAAACATCCAAGGAAACAAAGGGAATGTTCTTATCATAAGGCCGCCAGAGGAAACTGACACAATCCTGTTCAGACCTTTTAGATTTTCAGTTTGTAAAGTTTGGATCCAAAAGGGCTTTTGTAGCAAAAGTGTTTTTTTGGTTTTGCTTCCCCCCCCCCCCCCCCC
>VXCM01002258.1:43115-101452 GCA_014773175.1 Lucifuga dentata
CCCCCCCCCCGCCCACACACACATGCACAGTTTATCTGGTATATTACCTGATTGACACCTGTTCGCCTGTTTAGAAATCTCCCAAAGTATTTGCTGCATGTCTGGTTTATAACTGTGGTGTCTCATGTCAGAAATAAAGCAAAAAAATTTACATCAGGTGTTTATTTTTGTTGATTTTTGAAGGAATGTATAAAAAAAAAAGCTCTGTGGGCGTTTGGACCGTTTAGGATCGACTTTTCGCTGACAGGATGCTGCGTTGCGGCTCGGTGGCTGAGTGGTAACACTATTGCCTCCCAGCATGAAGGTTGTGGGCTTGAATCTGACGGGACCTCTCTGTGTGGAGTCTGCATGTTGTCTGCGTGGGTTTCGTCCAAACATACGCAGGTCAGCTGAACTACACACTGCAAGTTAACCATAGGTGTGAAAGTTTTTTTTGTGCGTGTATCCACCCTGTGATTGGCTGGTGACCTGCCCAGGTGTGTAATGACAGAACCACAACAGACAAAACAGTTGAATATGGTGGGAGGAATCAGGCCTGGTTGTCACGGTGACGTGGCCTGCTTTGATTAAAATTGGAGCGTAGACCAATATATTCCCTGCAGCTGCAATATCCCACAATCCTTAATACTCTGGCCAGACGTTTCATGGTGCATTCAGGGGATAAACTAATAGTGTGGAAATGTGGTGTTTGTGTTCTGTTGATTAAAGTTTGTTATAGCTTGTTAAATTGGCCAGATGATCTTTCTGAGTGTTTTCTCCAGCTTTACCATGCATCTTCAGGAGAACCATGGCAGCTAAAAACAAGTAACAATATTATATTGATGTTTGATGGTCATAAATTCAAAACCACAATTAAACAAACTTCATTTATTCAGTGTTTTCAGAGCAAACAGATCAGAAGAACATACGGCACTTTTGTAAACTAGGAATTAATTATAACACCAAAAATGGTTTCTGGACTGGAGGCGATTCTCTTCTTGTCAGCTGATGGAGCTCAGAACAGTTTCAGTCATAATTCATGACTCTGATGAGGGCTGACCAGAAAACTCTTCCTCTACAAAGTGAACGTATCTGATAGATCAGGCTGCTCCACATGTCCACATATCTGCTTCTCCATTCTGAAACTGTACATTTGTGTTGAAACACGAATACTGATCTGTAACAAGGAGCGATGTGAATAAAAAATAAAACAATATGAACATGAAATTAAAAATTCAAGCCACACATCAAGTCCTGTAACTGAAAAGGCCAATAAAATAATTTCCTTTGAAAGGTTTGTACATTTTAATAATGGAAGATGATTCATATTGTTACCAAACTGATGTCACAGTATTTGTTGTTACACAATGACAATAAAATCAAAATGCTCCATGCAAAAGTTCTCAAACTCGTTAAACGTTCTCAAAACCTCTTTTTCCTAAATAATGCACAATACCTGACATAAAGTATTTTATTGAGATTTTGAAAATTGCTAACACACTATTTTGGGTTTCAAATGAGCAGTTGAGTGACACAAAAATATAAATAATTCCAGAAAAAAAAAAAAAAGTGTTTAAGTTTAATTTTGGGTGTATTATTTGATGTAATTTGACATATATTTTTAGAATGATGGTGCATCGTTAACAACAGGAAGCAAAACCATCAACATCTCTGCAACTTTAAAAACGCGAGTCCTTTACCACAACAAACTCACCATCATCGCCATGGAGACGATGCTGTATTTTCATTGCACATTTTGAATTGTGTGTTTTCATGTGTAGCGAAGATATGACTGTGTTTCCCAGACAAAATGTGACGACGACAATGATGTGAGATGGATTTTTCTTCTCAAACCTTCTGAGTGAAGTTTTCAGGGAAAACCCCTTTAGCTGCGATATCTTTCTTCTGCAGCCACTGAGATTCCTTCAGGCCCAGCAGCCAGCCGTCATCCTGCAAACACACACACACACACACAAACACAAACTTAAGGCTTTTCCTGTGGAGGAAGATTTTTTATTTGCCACATAAAAAGATGCACTGTAAAAAAAAAAAAAAAAATAAAAAAAAACCTCTGAACAGACAGAAAAGATCTTTAGAAATGTGCTTAAGATAAATAATCCATCACAGAGTTCCAAACTTTATTCTTTTAAGGTGTGTTTCACCTGAACATTTGATGTTAAAAGATTAGAGGATTTGGCAAATTAACAGAAAAACTAAAATACAGTTTTTTGTTTAGGAAAATGGTTGTCAGTAACAAAATGCTGTTTGTTGCTGGGTTGAATCTATTGCATTCAAATATGCAAAATCACCGGTATGCTCCTTTAAAGAATGTGTAAAGTGCTGACCTGTTCGTCGGGGTTCTCAAAGGCCAAAACCAGTACGATGTCTCCGATCTTCAGCTCCAGCTCATCGCCGTCCGTGGCGGCATAATCGTGCATCGCTTTTACCTGAAGGGAAAAAAACACCAAACCAGGTGAAGCCGTGAGGACTCAGTGATTCTAATCCAGCCGCCAAGCGTTTCACCGTCACGGCTTCACGGATGCTGAGTCTCACCTTGTACAGGAATCCTGGAGGGAGTTCATCATCTGAGCCGTTAGTCACTGCAGCCTGGAACAGGAAGTAAAAAAAATAATTAAAATACATTCAGGAAATCCAGACAAAGCTCCTTTAACTCCAAACTTCTGAGGCTCCACCCAACGACCCGCCGTCTTCCCTCATCTCGCTCCGTCAGTCCCTACCTGGGCCTCTCCATCAACAGCCCAGCCACCCTCTCCCACTCGGACTCCATCATCTTCATCATCATCATCATCATCCCAGTTGGGTTTGGTGTTTGATGGAGTCGCGTAGACGGAATCTTCCTTCCATTTCTCTTCATCCCAGCCGGGCTGAGAGCTGCTCTGTGCGTAATCCCAGCCGCCTTCAGCCTCCTCCAGGTAAACCTCGCCACGATGCCAGCGGTCCTGACCTGCAGGGATCTGCTCTGACTGCAAGGTCAGGGGTCACGGAGTGATACGGACGGTTTGGAAGCAAGGATGGGAAGTTGGAAGGATGGGAGGAGGAAGGTTTGTGGTGGCAAAGGATGGTGTAACAACACGGTTGTTTGAAGAGTAACAGGCAGGAAAAACAGGTTTAGCTTAGCTTTTTGTTCTTTGGTCGACAGTCCACAAAGATGGAGGGCAAAGATGCTATGGAGGATTCTCAGGTTTGATTGGCCAGCAGGTATCAGACACTGTAGAGCAGCAAGTTCCCATCATAATCTCACTTCCTGTCTGATTTCCTGTCTAAAGCCAAAAGAAAAGTCCAAAGCAAAGGGAAGGTTTCTGCTGGGAGCGTGTGCTTACCCACGAGTCCCATGAAGGAGCCTTCCATGATGCAGCAGAGACAAAGAGAGAAAACATTCATCATGCTGTCATCTAACATGAATCCTCATCCAGGCTGTGGAGAAACTCTCTACATGTTTTTATTGTTAAGAGATATTTTGACCAAATCCTGATTATAATAAGAACATTTAGCCTAATGTTGAACTTTACCACGTCATGAATAACTGTCTGCGTAACGACTAGAACGGAGATGTAAAGGTGACCGACAAATTGGAGAAACTGCCTGGAACCAGAAGTTTAAAGGTTAAATCACTTCCCATTAAAATGTCCTTAAAACAGCCACAAAACCTTTATCAGAGCATGAAGATAAAGCTGAACATGCAAACTCAACAATACCGTCACGTGATGCTCAACATCATGCCAACTCACCACGCACAAACATAAACACATGCAGTGGATATGTTGGTTATTTACTGATATTGCACGTGCATTCACACACACACACACACACACACGCCTGCACGTACACACGCACACACACACAGGACGGCTGAGGTTGTGTTTGATGGTCCTCAGCCTGAGAGACAGGAACGGAATGGCTGTTTACACGCCATCATATCTGCAGCAACGCATCATTTAAATGCATCATGTCAGGTCAGACTGCATGGAAACACCGTCTGAGACCCTGAAGCTCAACAAAACTCCTTTGACCTTTGGCCTCAGCAAAGGACACCCACCTTGGGAGCTGGAAATGAGACAGGCTGTAAAACCTCCAGATCCCAATCCAGCAGGCTGACCCCTGATGAGGGCTTGCACTGCTTTGCGCACACACACACACACACACACACACACACGTTAGGAGGCAAATCTGAGCCACGTGGGCAGCAGGTGGCGCCGTTTTTCTGCGTAACCCAGGAAGCGAAGAGGAGGTGAGGTGAGTGAATCTGACCTGTGGCGTTGTGGCGGCATCAGGCAGCGGGGACTCGTCCTCTAACAGGACACCATGCTGCTGCCTCTGGTCTGGGGAGGGCGTGAGTCTGGGGGGAGGGCGGCTGGGGAGAGCACCCGGCCTCTGGGTTAAACCAAACACACACGTGCATACATGCAGCGGTAAAAGACACACACACAGAGACACGCACAGGATTACTGAACATGCAACACAAAGGCTGCTGAGTTTTTGGCTCATTACATTTGTTGCCATGGGAACAAAATCAAAGTTCAGGATGTTCAGACTTTCACTGTCACCCATGAGGAAACAAATAATCCACTCATGAATCCTTCTTTTCATTCAATCTTCATTTCTTCTGCTTTAAAGGACCATACCGGTGATTTTGTGTGTTTTGTAGACATGCTGGCTTTTTAAAAAAAACTTTATCCTCGGTCACTTTATAAAACCATTTCTATCTTAATGTGTTTACCATGACTAAAAACCCTCCATCATTCATTCATAAACTTCCTGTTCAGGTACAGTTGAGAGTCATTGTGCTGTTTTTTAATTTAAAATTTTTTTTTACCTTTGGTGGTGAGCTGGTGGAGTCGCTGTGAATGCCTCCCTCACTGACAAGAAAGAAAAAAGCAAAAATAAAAGACAAATAAGGAAGTTACTCAGATTTAGAGAGATTATTACTCATCGTTACTCAGAATGATACTGGATTTCTAAGGGCCGATATCAATATAACGTAAAAAAAAACAGGAACGATATACTGCCAACATAAATGTTCTTCTTAAAAACATGAACAAGCATTTTTGTCAAGGATCTGTAAAATGTTCAACAACAGAACATTTTACAGTTAGACAGTAAAGTTTGTTATGAAAGAACTTACTGTTTCAACAGTAAGTTTCACACAATACACAAACTCACACAAAATCAGACACATAACAGAAATTATTAAGGAAAACAAAAGGCTGAAATATACCCAAAAAAATGTTATACTTCAATTTAATTTTGCATATCTGCAAACATTAATACCAATAATGATCTTTATGTGTTACGCAAATATCTGCCAATAATACCGTCAGGCTCCACTCACAAAATAAAAAGGCCTTCTGATGAAACTCAGCTGTTAATTTCAGAAATGCCTTTTGATCATATTATCCGATATAATAATAAACTTATTAATTATTCAGATGTGAAACAGAAGCAGAGCATGCTGAGAAACGCTCAGGTTAGTCTGGGTTCAGACGAGCAGCTTTTACCTGGTTGTAGCATCTTGGGTCTTGGCTGCTGCAGTACCAAGCTTTCTGCAGCAGAGGGTGGTGTAACCACATTACTCTCATTTGTACTTGTGCTATCTGTGTAAAAATGTGGGCGGAGCTTCAGATTCACTCTAAACCCTCCAAACATATTTACTCACTTGATCTGCCGCTGTTCTTCCAGTTTGGTCATGATGTCATTCAGGTTTTGGCTGAGCTGTGGACACACACACACACACACACACACACACAGAGAAAACAATAACATCACACATTGATTAATTTGATCAATTAAGCCACTTTGAGCAGCACATCAATCACACAGATAACAGGGTTGATACTTTTCAATTCCTGATTGATTCCCTAATATGTAGAAAGTGTTTTTTTTTTTTTTTAAAGGCTTGTAATAATATAAACATGAGGTATCAAAAAATATCTGCAAAACATCCAGATTCACTACTGCAGTCGTCACAATTCTTTAAAGGACCACACAGTGATTTTACATATTTAAGCCTAATAAACAGCACCTGCATTCACATGCAAAAAATTCCAGGTATGGTCCTTTAAGAAACAAATTTTGATCATGTGGTTTATGTTTGTGTGTTTACGTATAAAAATAAAATAAAATAAATAAATAAAATAATATTGCCTTATATATATCGTTATTGGATTTTTCTTAATCTCAAATATCAAAATCAGTGTTAACCTTAAAAAAATACAGCATCAGTGCATCTAGTAATAGACTGCAGTAACACACACACACAGTTTGTGTTACCTTGCTCATTTCTCTGTGAAACTTGTCCTGATGACCAGCCAGACTCTGGAATGTGTTAACATAGTTGCCAACACGACTGCGCACACACACACATACATGCACACGCACAGAGAGAGAGAGAGAGAGAGAGAGAGAAAATCACTTTGTCATCATGACAGCATTTTACTTTGGCTTTCATTACACAAACACTGGAGGCTGTTTTGTTCTTTGGTCTCATTAATAATTTCTTCTTGTTAATAAATAGAAGTTATGAAGCTAAAGTTTTATAAAGTTTTATATTTTACCTGTCCCACAGGACTGGAAGCTCATCTTGTAACTCCACGTTAAGTTCTTCAAAAATCTTCTGAGCTCGGCCCAGCTCCTCCTCTGCCTACACACACGCACACATATGCACACGCACACAAAGAACAAAACTGAATCAGCACTTTTTTTTAATAAAATGTCTATAAAACACACACACACACACACAGACACACACAGAAAGACATGCACAGGGTTTAATAACAACAGAGCGTGGCTGCTGTGAATGTTCAGAATAAATGAAGTCCAGCAAACTCAGCGAGTTTCTACCAGCAGCACATGGCAATAATATGCTGTGAATGTAAATACTGGTTTTAAATATGTTATCTGCTTTTTTCTTTGGTTTAAACAGTTTCAGTTGTTTACAGCAGCTAATAATATAAAATGTGTTTTCTGTTTTTGCTGAAAGCTTCTGTTCATTGTGTGACAGCATGATGCATCATCTTCATAAATAAGGCTTTGGCGCCCTCTGGTGGCTACAATCCAAACTTCCTGCATGTGACCCACTGCTTTTCAAAGCTCCTTCAGCTTGTGAAGCTCAGCTTTTGGTGTGAAAAATGTGGACGGAAGGTTCAGATGAAATTGAGTGGACCTGACGGAGGGAAAACCAGAGTTTCACCTGGTTGTAGGAGAGGTTAGTCTGAGCAACCTGGTGGGCTGATATCAAACCCTGAGCCCAGCTGGGAGCCGCCATCTCCAAAAGGGCTGCTGGCTAACCATGCAAACCAGCATGCAGAGAGAAAGAGGGGGAGAGAGAGAAAGAGGGGGAGGAAGAGAGAGAGAGAGAGAGAGAGAGAGCAGAAAGATCAAGAAAGAGGAGGGATATAAAGGAGCAGAAAGAGAAAGAAAATCAAGACACATCCAAACAAGCAATTCAGCACAAATGCAAACATGTTAATGAACAAGAACAATTTTGTTTTTTAAGTTTCTGTTAATTATAGCAAGCAGATAGAAAACTGTTTCATGCCCAAACACACATTGAGAGGTGGAAATTATCATAGTATTTCTATACAGCGTGAGGAACTGGTACAAGACTTCCAAGGGAAATACTACACTTTTGACAGTAAGAGTAGAGTATAACTTACTGCCAAAAGTTTTTCCACTGGAGTATTACTGCTTTTTCTCTTCCACCACTGCTTGTGACAGTGAACACAGAAATCTACACACACCTGAATACAGTACCTGTACAGACACATGGTTACCTTGGCGATCTTGGCCTCGTCCTTCTTCTTGCCTTTCTGTAAGGAAGCAAAGTGATGCCTGGCACTGTCAAAGTCCACCATCTTCCTGTCACGCTTTGCTATACGAGCCTACAGGGGGCGCAAGAAAGCTAAGTTTAGTTTCGTGACATCAGTAAATCTTTATTGTGTTTGTTAAATTTAATAAAAAAAAAACAAAACTCATAAACCTTCATACTGCAGATCCAAGATTACAGTTGATTGATAAGTTCTGAACCGGCCCATAATGAAAAGCAGGTCTGTAATATTTCAGTTGAGGTTCACAACTTATCAATCAACCCTCAAGTCTTCTTAGCAACACCACACACCTTTATGTCAGGAAACTGAGCCAGGTACGTATCCATGGCAAGCAGAGATGTATCTGTGACGTTCTGGTGGTAGTCTAACCACAGTGTGTCTGTGTCCTGCAACACACACACACACACACACACACACACACACACAGATTGTTTTCAATTCACAGAGTTTGACTTGTTTAAAGTTTAAAGTTCAGATTGTTGTAAAGACTTAGAGAAGCTTCATGTGATTCTAAAACTACTTTCATCATCTTAGAACTTCCAAACTTCTCCATCTGACTGCTGCCGTGTTCCTCTAACTCGTCTATCAAACCGCTGGGAAACTGATTTACCTCCAAGTTATTGTCCATCTCTTTCTCTATCATCTCCTTCAGACGGAGGGATGGAAGGAGAGAAGCATGCAGCAAGAGAAAGAAAGAAAAGTGGGTGGAGAAGGAGTGAAGGAGTGAACCGTTCCTCCACTTTTAGGGTGATGAACTTTGAGGCCAAAATGTGTTCTCTTACTTTACTTTTTCAGAATATTATACCTGTTCATTACTTGAAATCTTACCCAGATTTTAAATATTCATCATTACATGAGAAAATATGGGTTAAAATACAAACATCAGACAAATAGTCTGATCTGTTGTTGCATTATAAATACCATAATTAATACTATGATATACTAATTTAAAGCCTGGAAATGAGCCAATTACAAATTCCAGGATTTCTGATCCGGTTTTATCAGAACTGACTTCAAAATGAGAACCACTGACCTGCCTTCATTATGATAAAGAAAAGAAACACAATGATGAAGATAGATAAAATAAAGAAAAGGATAATCACAAACTAAGTAAGATTAAAGCTTAAGTAAGGACTAAACACGAAGATTAAAGAAAGGAAAAACAAAGTAATGGCTGCTTTTTGGTTCATTTCAGATCTCACCTCTGCCAGAGCGTCCACTTCCTCTTTACCAAACCACTCTGGCTCATACATTTCAGCCAGACAGTCCTGCAGCCGCCGAGACGCGTCGTGCATCGCTGAAACACACACAGTGTGTGTTGATTTGAATCACTGCACTCTAACAGTTAAGATCCAGTAAAGATGACACACATACACAAACACGCATGCAGGCTTTCTTACTCTTTACTGCAGCCAGGTAAGCCTTCAGGTCTCTTTGCACCTTGCTGCCTTCTGCCTGAAACAGCAGCAGCAGTTACAACTCAGACACAAATCATCACAGCAACATTTCATTCAACAGTGGATTTTTTTTTCTGACCAGCTGCTTATTGAAGTTTGCCACCATCTCCTCAAAGGCAGTGTCCCGCGTCTCATCCGCTTTACCCAGTTTCTGCAGGACCTGCAAAAAAGAGAGAGAGAGAAGATAAACACACTGAATATCAACAGCCTTACAGTCCCAGAAAAGAGCAGAATTTGGATTTATTTGGTGAAAGTTTAGCCTCTATGATCTTCCTGAAGACATTTTCAGCGAGACTTGTTACTTCATTGTGGTCGATCATTCAATGTGGGAAAGGCTTTGGAAAGATTTTGGAAAAGTTTTAGAAAGGTTGGATGCAAAAGACAAGATTGTGCTGAGCAGGAAAAGCAGAAACTGATGATGAACGGCGTCAGGCACGTGTGCAGCTAAAACCAGAAATAAAGTTCAGCAAAATCAATCAGAGACAAAGATCTCAGAGCAGGACGACCTTTAATTACATTTGTTGTATCTTCATTTCTGTCTCTCACTTGTTTTATCTGTGTTTGGGGAAGGTCACAGTCTAATCTGATCCGACGTCTGCCTGGGACCGCATGCAGGATCCGCTAACACCCCCAACCACCTGCTGCTCTAATCCTGCTCAAAGCGCAGCAGCCGGGACTTCCCCGCTCTGCAGCACGCCTGAGCTGCATCATTCTGCCTCTTCCTGCTTCTGCTGGAAAAACACACATATCCTGTGAACATCTAAACAAGCTCTGAGGGCAAATTTTTTGAAAAAGGTAAAAAATCTGTGAGATAATTTCAACTTGTTTCCAATTCAAATCAGCTCATTTTTTAGTTTTGTAAAAATCAGCTCATTAGGATCTGAAATAAAGGAGATCACCGCATGAGAATGAAGAAAAACACACTTAATTTCAGAAAGTTCCTGAAACAATATGATTCCTTCCCTTCTTTCCTTCCATCCTTATTTAATGCCTTTCTCTCCTTCCTTCTTTCTTTCTTCAACTGATCTGAAAACATGAGAATCCCAAAAACTGGAGATAAAGGAAACTGAACTCTTCTCTCCTGCAGAATGAGACTTCCACTTTAATAGTGCATTTTTCTACTGTGGAATTAGTCGTTTTAATGAAGGCTCTGTGAACTTGTAACATACAAACATCTGACTGAAGATTCATCAAGACCAATATAACACGAGTGTGTGTGTGTGTGTGTTCACAGAGGGCCGTTGCTGTTCGCTATCCACCGGTGTTCAATTTCAATCCCCAAAAATACACTCAAAGGCTCGACTGGGCTGCACACACACACACACACACACACACACACAGTTAGTTTGTGGGGTATTAAGGGTGATGAGGAAGAGGCCCAGGGGTCTATAGATAGATACACCCACTCACTCAAACACACACTCACACACACACCAGCCCCACACACACCAGGAAGGCATGCTGGGAGTCCTTGNGGAGACAGGTGTCCAGGCCAGGCAGGGCAGCTTGGAGCTTCATGGAGGACGTACTGACTCACACAGAATGTAAATGAGACAACACTTCCTTTGTCACATTCCAAACTGTTGTATTTTCTTTAAATGACAGGACTTCAGCTCGTGTTGATTTTCTGTCTGAATCTTCTCCTCCATGATGAAGATGAGTTGGGAATCAGGCTGAAGGAAATCACGCTTGGCTTTCAGGAGAAACTTCAGCCCTCTTTACTCGCTACATCAAAAATAACACGTGTGTTTGGGGGGGGGGNGACACTGAGCAGAGACCTTTGGGTGCTGAGAGGGGAGAGGGAGAGGTTAAAGTAATGGGGACTCCCAGAACCCCATCCTGCTGTTACAACACTCATCCGGATTCCACTGCCATTCATTCATCAGCATCCTGAGCTAATTTTGACCTCTGACCCTGACTTAGTTTTAGTCTTACACAAAAACTAAGTTATTTTAAGTTTTGGTCTCATTTTAAACGATTAAAATGACATAAGATCTAGTTTGATTTTCCTCAGCCATGTTTGATTTTTTTCTCAAGTTGTTTTTTCTAACATGACCCTTCAGATACTTTTATTTGTACCTGTCCTTCTCATATTTTTTGCCTAAAAGTAAAACGTGAATCTGCAAAGTATATAGTCACTAAAGTAACTACAGCCATCAGATGAATGTAGTAAAAAGTACAATATTTCCCTCTGAAATGTAATGAAGTACAGTAAAAGTCTCCAAAAATGAAGCACTGCCTCATAAATGTAAAGTATTTGAGCAAATGTACTTCATTAATTTCCCCCTTAAATCATCAAAAACTACTTAAGACAGGAGAGTACTTGAGTTACTTTCTCCAGCCTGAATTTAACTGTGGCTGTACCTCACAGTACTTCACACAGCGTAGTACTTGAGTAAAAGTATGAGTTACTCCGTACCTTCTCCTGCGCCCTGGTGAACCGTTTCTGGACGTTGCTGGCCAGTTTCCCGGCAGTGACCCCTTTCCCCATGTCAGCCATGTCTCCCGGTGGTTTTGGAATCCCGGTGGTTCGTTAATAAACCAGGCGAGGAGAACCGAACAGAGACAGAAAGGCGGCGTCGACAGCAGAGGCTCCGGTGCGTAAAGCCGTCCGGAAAAGACTTGGCTCGCTGCGCGTAATTCTAATCCCGCAGACAGCTCCTTAAAGGTGCAATGCGTAATTTAATCCCTGCACTGTATGCGGACCAAAGTGAGCTAAAAGCTGGTGGGTTTTGGTTTGCGGGGGGAAATGGAGCAGCGGTGTGTCAGATTCAGGTGTCTTCCTCTTCCTCACGGCTCTGCTGTTAATTGACGGAGTCTTCCTCTGGATTTGGACAGATTGGGTTTCTTCTGTCATCCTCTTAAAGGCGCAGCAGAGCTGTTATTATTAGCTGACAACTGTTGCATGCATGCATGCCGCTGCAGTGACTGCAGCTCCGCTTCACTCCCTCCTCACTAAGTATAAATAAATTCATTTTATTCCAGAAAGACATCCGAAATCACTAAACTGCTAAAATAAGTCACTCCAAGGAATAAAACTGAATATGATCCAAAACAGAGGAAAATTAAACTAAACCTTTTTACTCCACGTTTATCTGATTACTATTCATAAACTGCAACATTATCCTCTCTTTTCTTCATTCCATCCTTCCCTTCAAAAACCATGAAAATTTTATATATATATATATATATATATATATTTATTTATTTATTTTTTCTTTGCTTGACAGTGAAAATAAACTGGCTTTCTAGACTAAACTTTCTCTTTTTCATAATGAGTACTTCTTATTTAAAATACTTGTTGAATTTAACTTTAGTAAAATATAACATACATGGTGGAACTGTTTTTTGTTTCCCCATTGTGGTACCACAACACATTTACTTCACACTTTAGAGCAATTTAAGCGTTTTATGTTCAGATTAAGATGGAATGTTCTACAATAAGTGATTTTACAGTTAAAAACAGCTGAATTTGATGATTATAAACGACAAGGAACTCAAAATATCTGCTCATATTCATGATTCAAAGTTTCAATAACTTCATTTCAAATTTATTGGTTTATCGAACCAGGCTGTCCCATATTCTTAAAAATTAAGGGTAGATTGAAAATTTTGTATGTATGTATTTATTTTTATTGTTATCAGATGTTGAAGTTTTTTTCTGTCACGGTGGAAATGTGACATCAGACAATTTTAATTAAAAAGTGGACGTAATTTAGCTCTGTTTGCACTTGGTATAAAAACTTCAGTAACTATATTTCCCGTTAGGGAAAAAACGCTCTAAATTCAAAATTACTCCAAAAACCAACCAACATAAAAAAAAGGTAAAAGTACAAACTAACAGAAAAGTTATAAAGTAAAAGAAAAGTTCTTTAGAACCACTGCAACACGTTCACCAAGGGAAAGTGGTAGCTAATGAGAAACGCTATAAAATGACACACTGAAAGTACTCCGCGCCGCTAGGGGGAGAAATAGCCTCGGTTTGACGCAATATCTGGAATTTTCTTTTCTCTTTGCGTTAAAAACGCATCTTATGAGTTCAAATAAAGTTTGTTTATTTACCTTTTTCGGGCCCTTAGCAGTGACGAAGCTAGCATCTCTCCCGCGCTTACTCTTCTTCGCCGATGAGGTTCCGGTCACTGCTGTAAATAAGTCCGGGTTCGCGCCCCCTAGCGGCTGGATGCTTGTATTTTCACGCTTTAGCGGCCACGGAATTTATATGCAGTTTCAAAACAAAACATAGCCAGTGTCAGTAAAGGCACGTTTATGTATGAGAGCAGAAGGCAGGAGGGACAACTGTGATATTTGTTCGAGTATTTAAGCTTTGACGTATTGTCCTTCCTCATTTTGGGAATCTGTGTACTTTATCTACACAACATTTCAGAGGAAAACATTGTACTTTTTACTCAAGTACATTTATCTGATAGCTGCAATTACTAATTACTTTAATTTGTTTATTCATATTTTACGTTCGACATAGTATGAACCCACAATATTATATTTTCTATGACCAGACACACACCAGCAACACACACATACACACAAAGGAAGCTACACCAGTTCATTTCTATAGAATTTAATTTCAAAAATAAATCTTTTACTATCTCATCACCCATAATAACTTCATAAAATTTAGATTTCTGTAAACAATACATTAGCTCAAAACACTTAAATACACATCACCTATCATCCATCCTAAAATCTTTATATTCAGCTCTGGAGTATTAAACAGTCATGATACACATTGCAGAATAAAGATAAAAATTTTAGGTTCTTCAAAGGATTTCTGCACGAACATCGCTGTGGACTTTTAACATCAAAAAGTTCCAAAAAGTCTTAAAATCATCCACATTTGTGCACTTTTGTCACTTGTTTGTGCTCCTGAACGTCTGTGCTGCCTGTGTCAGATCACAGTTTGTGTTTCCTTCTCTTTCTTGGCTAAAACTCCCATGAGGCCTCAGGAGAACTTTCACCTTCTTCCACCTCACTTGAAACCTCATCCTGGTCTCTTGTGTAGCTCCATGGGTAACAATGCCCAGGTATTTGATTTTGGGGTACATCCCATTAAGTTTCAGTTTCCCCTGATGAAAGCATATGTTTTAGATCATCGTTCTGCTTTAATTTTTCCTCCGTTCACGTAGTTTGTTGCTGTCATCAACATTTTTTGCTAATTTTGCATTCATGATAATATTCCAGTCACAAATTTAAGCTGCTGTTTTGTAAAAAATAAACTGAAGTCAAAACTTTTTTTTTTTTTTTTNTTTTTTTTTTTTTTTTACTCTGAGGTACTCTGGCACATCATGAGCAGGTCATTTATGTTTCTCTACGTTTTTCTCTTCACTTTCTATTGCTGGATGTTGTTGGTGACCTGATGTCACCACTAGATGTCTTCATTTACACTAAACTACAATAAAACAAAATTTAAAAAGGGTGTTAGGGCAGAAAATGACATTTTTAGAGTGTACAGAAATTAAATCTAAGTGAAACCCCGTTTAAACTGATTTGTTTCTTTTAAAAATATGGGGGTTTTTTTTGGTGAAATGTGGCAGAAGTGTAAAAATTAGCTTTATTATTTGTTATCGTTGAGGAAAAACAGTGGCTTATATCTGTGATTGGAATTTAATCATCCAATCAAAAATGTATAAACACTGATCACATGACAGGAACAAACTGGAGCCTGTTTTCATTCCTCACCTGATGGGTGGAGTCATACCCAGCGGGTGGAAACGTCCTGAGTCTAGTAACAGCGTCCCCAGCCAGTGTAAGAGTCGTGAGTACCAGTGAAGTCCGTTGCCATGGCAACCTGTGCTGCCGGTCAACCGGTGCATCAGCCTCAGCGGCAAGAAGGCCCAGTGACCGAGGGATTGCTGGTCAACCACCGCGTAGCAGGATGCCACCACCCCGTTCACCACCACGGTCCCATGCTTGGTCAGCGGAGCGAAGGCACCGTGGTTCACACCCGCACTGACCCGGATGATCCGCGAGAACCGCCCTTTCTGCCCCCCTTCCCTCTCTGCCACCAGCACGCACTGACCCACCCGGGCCTCGCTGGCATACACAGTCCTGAGGGTGCCGTGGCCTGGCTCCGCCCCCTCTGTGCAGTTTCCACTGGATACAAACAGCAGGTGGGCAGCAGTGAGAGACAGGCTGATCCCGCCCTCCACCCTCAGGACATAGAACAGTTTCTGGGTCAGGGGGTCACGGTCCAGGAAGGCCAGAACTTCGCTGTAGACCAGGTTGCCGCTGCCGTCGGTGCCTGAGGAGACAAGAACACGCTCACCAGGATGCAGGTCACGCATCAGCTTCCGATGCCCACCTTCCAAAGTTACCAAGGCGTTGCCCGGGAAACAGCCGCCGGACTTTGCTGCCACCGAGTGGTCTGAAAGACAGACAGAGAAACAACAAATGAAGTCATAAAACTATAAATAATATCAGACATCAGTTGATATATTGGTATCTGATTTTTTGAAATATGGATTCTGGTTTTGGGCTCAAAAGTCCAGAAGCGTTCAAACTCTCATTCCTAAATAAATCTTTCCTACTCCCTTTGGCTAAATATTGACTTCTTTCTTTCTGACACTCAACATGAAAGAACAATACCAAGATGAAAGATAAAGGCTCCTGTGTGGACCTTATGTGTGTGTGTATGTGTGTGTGTGTGCAGGTGAGATTGTGTATGTGACATTGTGTCCAGATACTTGAAAGTGACATTTGACGACTGTCTCAGGTCTATCTGGGAATAAATATTTGGGGAAGGTTGGAAAAGCCAAGGCCGGGAGATAAGTCATCTGAAGGAGGAAGGAGGCGAGCAAGAAATCAGCAGGCGGGTTAATCATCTGACAGCAACGCTCCTTGTGCATGCACACACACATACAACAAACAAGCACACACACATTATTTTAAAGTACAACAATAATTTTGGTGCAATGCATTTATTTAGCACTGGCCTATGTGCGTGCCTGGGTGTTTTAGTTACTTTCCTGTTCTCACTATAAAAACATATATTTTTTCTTTGTTTATGTGATTTGGAACAAATTTGATGTTTACCTGTGTTTTTGCTCAGTGATAACTTGCCCCATGACACACAGTAAAGTCTTCTTTTCTCATCTTTCACCTCTTTTGTCCAAATCTTCATCTACATGGTCCTGGTGGTTTGCTGCCCCCTAGTGGCTGTTTCCTCTCGCTTACTACAGTCCAGCAGCCCCCTGCAAGTGTCTGGTGTGAAGGATTTGGGTAATTTGTTGGTAGAAAATATGAAAACACCACCAGCATGTCAATTACAGCTCAAGGTTTTCCTAAGCCGGCTCGATTTCTCTTCCAAAAATGAATCTTGGTTGATCTCTGTCTTGTTTTGGGGAATTTTGAGAAAAAAAAACAAAAGAGAAAAAAGAAAATACCAACTTGACTGGTTGCCCTTCTGATCAAGTCAAGGACTGGGCCNAACAAAAGAGAAAAAAGAAAATACCAACTTGACTGGTTGCCCTTCTGATCAAGTCAAGGACTGGGCCCTCACAACCCGATCTGGGAGGGAAGAAAAAAGGAAGAAAAGGATGGGAAAGAGAGATAAAGAAGGAAAAAGCAGAAAGAAAGAAAGAAGAAAAGAAAAAGGGAAATCTCAGTTACCACTCAGTGTAAAATGGAGGGAGTCGGGAAGTTTCTCGTGTACGTTTGATGGATTTTTACAAGGACATGTGATTTTCAGCACATCTGTGTACACACTTTTAGATGGCACATTGGTGTTACTTTTGAAGCAAACTGCACATTTTCACAAAATGTACCATCTACATGTTGTTATGAACAAATCCTGTAAAAATCTGCATCTTTTGTCTGCATCTTTTTTTTTTTTTTTTNTTTTTTTTTTTTTTTGTTTCTCTATTTAAATACAATTAAGTAATTTTCACTTTACCCTAATTGCAGGTGCTTCATAATCAAAAATTTCTCGAAGCTAAAGATTATTTGTCTCGATACTTGATTATGTTTAAACAAAGCCTGATATATTTTAATGCCTCTGTTGTCCAAAAATGTTGCAGCCATAAAGCTGCACCAGAAGACATTTCCAACTTTGAGAAATTTCATTATTTATCGCACTACTTAAATGAAGGATTTTCATAATTCTTCCACAACTGAAAGCAACAGAGTCAAAGCCACAAAGCAAAACTTCAGATCTGAACACAGAATACTGAATAAAATCATCGGCTTGACCAGAAACACGGGGTGAGTGGCAAACGAGAAAGTCAGAGAAGTGGAAAGTGTAAAAGCCACCAAAATACTTCAGATACAAGCAAAAAGAATTAGAGATGAAAGACTGAACAAGCACAATCAAAGATGTTAGAAACAGAGGTAGCAAAGGCTCTGCCCCCAACCTGCTGCTCACTTCCTGTCAACATTTGGTCGTCAGGTAGAAACTGCATCATTTTGGTCGTGTTTGATTAGTTGCATTTGGGGTTGGTTAAAATTAATATGTCTTGGGCATGTTGTCTGTGCGCGATCTGGACTGGGAAATATTACAGTCATCCACACCAGCAGGGGGCGCACTGACTGTGTGATTTACCAGAGGGAAGATAGCTTCTGAACTTGTTTCTCACCAAAACAGGACAGCAACAGCCATGTATCTTAAGTAAAGTGTGTTATGAGTGTGTGAATAAAGTTGTGTGTTAGTGGAAGTTAATGGAAAACAAATCGCCCACACACACGCCGCTGATTTTCGCCTGTGTTTAATCTCACCTGATTTGACACTGCAGTGGATGTGGGCTTTGGATTCGTAGTAGACCCAGTCGAAGCCGGCCTCCACCGCCAGTCGAGCCAGCATGGCGTACTTGTTCCTGTCTCGGTCTGACGTGGTGATGTCCACCGCCCGGCCCTCGTAGTGCAGCGACTCCTCTGAATGGTGGCCGTCCTCGTCCCAGCCCTCCGTGACCCGCAGCCTGACCCCAGGCCATAGGTTCATCACCGAGATGGCCAGTGAGTTCAGCTTGTCCTTGCAGCGCTGCATCACAGGAGACGCCATGCAAGAGGCAAAAAAAAAAAAAAAAAAAAAGCAGGTAAACCCCAGAAAATCAATAACAAATACAAGTAAAATTCTGCAGGCTCCTGAGTGCCGCCATGAGGCTGTAAGGTGCATCACACTGCAGAAAACTCCTGTTTAATGCATGAAACATGGAGAGAAAACTCACCTCTAAGTAGGTCAAAACTGTGAAATGTTTCCTGATGTTAGTCAAATTTTAAATATATTTTGACTGTTTTTTTAAGCATAAATGTAAAAAAAAAAAAAAAAATNAAAAAAAAAAAAAAAATGTCCAGATTATTAAAGAATTTTTTCAATGTTTTATTATTTTTTTTTTTTAATGGGTTAGTGAAAGACAAATTCAGTGGAAAAGTAATATTATAAGAATACTCTGAGACTCCAAAGAAACCAAATATGATTTGAATGGCAGAAGAAGTTTTTGTTTCTTGTCTTGCACCCGTCACATTATCATCCGTGCAGAGCAGAGCAGGATCCTCACGGCTCCGGAGCCTTGACCTTTGCACTCTTTACTGCTGTTTGTTTGAAATTTTGATGATCTAGGAACTTGAGCCTTCTGCTGCGCTCAGCTTGAGTCACCAACAGCGTGAGCCTTGCAGCTCAAGCAAATAATCCATCAAATAAAACAGTAATCACTAAAAATCCCAAACATCTGATGACTCCAGCTTATCTGCTCTAAAACGTAAAGGACGCAGAAAATTCCGAACTGATCTCAAGTCAGGCTCACAAAGCCCAGTTCTGCCTGTGGAACGGGGCACCCATCCACTCTACCAAACCCTGTCACCCTGCTCCCCCCCTTGTCTGTGGCTTCAGCCTTCCCACAATGCACCTCTGCTGTCCCAAGTCACCCTCGTGTTTGCTCTGTGTGGTGAGTGAGGGGAGCTGTGAGGCTATGTTAAGGTGCTGTAGCGTCCCTCCAAACCAGGGGTCTGGTGAGGGTGAGCAAACAGAAGGTGAGAGGGCCTATTGAAGCACCCTGAGGTACCCCACTCACCCCCATAACCTCAAACAAATCCAAATAAATCTACACCGTATCTCCCATTGACAGCCATTCTTCACTGTCAGCACCAACAGATCCTCATGCATCCAAAATGGTCCATACAGGAGTATTCTCCTCTGCTGCGTCTGTGGCTAAACGAGCTACCGTTTAGCTAATGAAAATAGGTTGAGGTTATGAAAGATTGTGGTCATGTTAAAAATGAGCATGGTGATGAAATTTAGCTTATCTGTTGTTTGATGATCAGCACAGTTCTATATTGTATTGAGCTCACTCAATACATCCAAAAATGTCCTCATGTTTGTTCAGAGGCAGCTGCATGAATGAAAGTGATTTACTTCCCTAAATTTCCACCCGGATTTGTGCCGCTGTTACTTAGCTTTGACCACAAAATGGCCGACATGTCCAATAACACTTTGTCACCGATAGAAAACAGAAGTTATTGCATTGGACTGCAGGAGGTGCTCATTTTGGTGCCTTTTCTGAATCCCCAGATCTTGATAATTACACTCTGATTTGACTGACACTTATCAAAAATCATCTCTAGCCTGACAGACATATTGTTTCATATATTTTACACTCTGATTTCAATCAATTCAATGTCTCATGTTCTGTTTCTATGACACGTTTGTTCTAATATACGTGTCAGAGATACTGCTGATCAGATCTTGTCTTTCTTCTGGTTTGACAGGAAATAAATTGGCTATAATAATTTCTTTGCATCCCCCCTTCTCACATCCTTCCTTCTGTCCTTCCTTCTATCCTTCCTTCCTTATTTCTTCCTTGCCTTCATTTTATTTTCCTTTTTCTTTACGTTATTCTTGGCTTCATCCTTTCCTTTTTTCTATCCTTTGATCTGATGCAAAACTTTAAAACTTACTGCAAACATTAACTTTTTACTCAGATATTAAAATGTGGGACTTTCACTTGCAGCTTTCACTCCATTGTGGAGCAGCTATTTTTGGTCAGAGGTGAAGGATATGAGTTGTTCTGGTTCTGTTGCTGCTTGAAAGCATTTCTCAGTGATGCAGTATCTTATGAATCTGGTCTATTAGAGTGGAAATTAAAGCCTATAAATGTCTTTTTCCATGTTGCCCTGTGATAAGAATAGCTCATGGCTTCAAGTGTCCATAGATGCCTTTTCACTGTGTTACTGTGGATTTTAACGTCTTATTTTTTTCTCTGCGGTCAGAGCAACGAGCTGGACTTCATAAATCAGACGATGGATTTTGTTGGTTTTCCTTTCAAGGTATACAGATCGACGGGGGTTTCTGTAGGAGCGGTTTCAGCACTAAACCGCTGGCTGCACAAACATTGGACGCGCAGGCTGACAACATGAGCCTGTGCTGCGCGAAAAGACGCCTGAGCAGCTCATTTACAGGCTGTGCAGGATCTCTGCCTGCTGTACAAGCTGCACAGGAGGAGACAGCAGCGTGTCAATGCAGCGTCAGGTCAGGTCTGAGCATCCTGCCTTCTTTGCAGCTATTTTCAGATGCGCGTTTACAATAAGCTTGGAATAAATTCAGTTATCTCACCCGTTTGAATTTCTGTATATTCCTTAAAAATCAAAAAATAAATAATCCAATTAGTGCAAGTGAAAACTAAAGAGTGAGACTTTTTTGCTGCGCCCCTGAACAGTCGCGTCTGTATGCACCCAGGAAGGAAAAAGTAGCCTACAGCATAAAAATAAGAGGCGAAAAAAATGTGTATAATTAAGGCTTCAACACAAGTGAAGTGGGCTATTTTTACACATGTGCCCTGCGAAAACAAACAAAAAAGTAACACGAAATAGTAAAAGACAAACAGGAGGCTGTCTCCTGCGGCTTGGAGCCCATAAATTGTGTGCAGCAGGTCAGCGGGGACGCGCAGCGGCGCCGGGGACGCGCAGCAAAAAATGACCGTTTGACAGGGACGTTTGGCCCCTTGTGCAGCGTGAAGGCTTTCTGTCATCTGAGGTTCAAGTCAAAAATATGAAAAGAATTCAATGGAGCCCTTTTCGCGGAATGATAAAGTACAGTTAGTCTTTTATTAATCACCTTAATGTTTTTGGTGATGATGCATTGGCTTTAGTCTCACTTTTGAAGAACTTTGATTTATGTTTTCCACCTGAGTGAGCTGTTGTGGATCACAGATATTATTTTAACGCGTCTTGGTTATTGTGATTCTCTCTAATAGTTCCAAAGAGTCGTTACATGGAACAGAAGAATAGCGTTATACCATGTTCGTGTTTTAAGCATCCGTCCTCTGGTTGCACTACTTGCAGGATAAAGTGTAACATCCTGAGATAATATTCTGCAAAATAAAAACTTTATACTACAAACGAGTGGAAATATCCCACAAGCCTTTACGGATTTTATCACCTGCACTATTGCTGCAGCTTGAAGCTGGACTGAGTCCCTCCCACTGATATTTTTTTGCAGTGCGCGCAGCCGAGGTGACAGCTCCACGCAGGAACGCGCACTTTCACTCCCCACGTGGGTCTGTGGACACGAACGCTGCCGCTTTGAGAGGAAGCTCGCGGTCACCGAGAGCCAGATATAAATACTTTATTCCTGGGGAAATTGGGAGTCAAATAAATTCCACCCGGTGCCACATCAATGACGGTGTCGTAAAAATGTTTGACAGTCCAAAAGGCGACTGTTAACTCTGACCAGTCAGGCTAAAAACGAAAAACGGTAAACATCAGTCCACGCTTGACCCAGGCTCTAACCAAATACGACTATTGGCTGTTTTTCCACAAAAATGATGTAAAACAGAGGACATAGTGTTTTAATTAAGAGCGACCATTTTTCCATACATTTTTAGCCGGGGTTGCCCTCTTTTACGCACAGGCTGCCCACAGTCAACTCAGAGCAACGAGCCACTTCACCTCCACATTCACACACAAACAAACGACCTCTGCAGCCTCTAAAACACAATCAGTTGTGCAAACAGCTTTTGCAATCAGTCTCTCCACTGCAAGAAATATCCACCTGAAAACGCACACTGTCGAAGTCATTTAGTTATCAGTGGAAATAATTCTGCAGGGAAAAATCCAGTAAAATCAAGTGATTTCTGCTCTTAAGTGGAACTTTGGAATGATATCTTTCATTTTGGTTAGAATTAACAACAAATTATAACCTGGAGTCACTACAAAAAGAACTACTACCAAATAATCTTCTTCAGATAAGAATTTATCCTTTATAAAATAATTGAGAAAGTAATTTGAAAGAAATCTATCAAGTTGACCTTTTTTCAGACAAACCCTGAGTCAACAGTAAATGCGGAAAAGATAACCAAGTCCACGCGTTTAAAGACTGGGCAAAGTGCACAAAGCAGTCCACTGAAATACCTCCTTTATAACCACGAAGAGCCAGGCCAAATGGCACTGCGGAAGCAGTTGAAGTTACCTGTGTCATCATGCGGTCTGCACCTGTGTTCTCCTCATCCTTGAAGATGATGTCTGGGTTGTAGTTGGGGGTGAGCTCCTTGAAGCGCTCAGAGTTCCGGGTTATTTTCCCCTCATATCTCCCGCTGGCTCCCAAAGTCTTCTCGGCCACATTTGGGCTGAATTGCTTGTAAGCGAGCGGTGCCAGCTTCCGGGGTGACCGCCTCTTGCCATAGCCTCTACCCGGTCCACAGCCCTCACTGACCGGCGAGAGGAGAACGGCGCACCCGGCGAGGCACGTCACCAGCGTCGGGAGCAGCATTCCACCCCGCGGCCGGTGTGCAAACCCCCGGCGGGTGGCCAAAATGTCACCGCTGGATCTCTTTTGATGTCTGAGTCTTACCTTTAAAAGTTTAGAGTAAGAGGAAGCGTAAAGGACTCATTCCCGAGTCCCCAAAAGTCGCCATTCCTGGCGCGTAAAAGTGGCCAGTGCGCCGTAGATTTGGAAAGCCCCTCAACCTGTCCTGTCACACTCTCCTATCCTGAGTCCATGCGGAGGCAGGGGCATAAATAGGCGAAGTTAGTTTATCTTGGCAGACAGGTTCAAAGCTGTCTCTCTGTCTGAGCTGTGAGAAACGGCAGCAGACAGACAAACAGACAGACAGGCGCGCAGTGCGTAGGCAGGCTGCGCCGTTTGGGCACGGCGGTCACAGGGTGTCCCCGCAGCGGTTTCTGCAGCTCAATGCGTCCCTGTGGCACAGCGCTGTTGGCAGAAATGGAAATGGAAGAGATCCTACACTACAGTACAGATGAGGTGCCGCGGAGAAGAAGAAGAAGAAGACCGCGCCCTGCTGGACCGGCCCTCTCCTCCTCCTCCGTCCCAGCCTCCACTTCTCCTCCCATCGGGGTGGCACGGACCTCGTGTCCGGCTGCAGGTTGACCGGTCAGCTAGTCCGCCTGCTGGAGCTCCGCCAAAACAGGCATTCATTAAACACACAACCACAATGCCCTTTGACCCCTCAAGACGGTTTGTACGCAGCCATTACCTATCATACTCAGATTTCTAAAATCCCCTCCGTAATTCATTGTATTTATCAGTCATCATGTTTTTTTTTAAATTTATTCAAAGAATCATTTCATTATGTCTTATTGTTGCGTTACATTAAATGGATGACTATCACAGACAGTCCCCCCCCCCATGACCCTCAACAGGACAAACGGGTTTAGAAAATGGATGGATGGACAGATGAATCATTCATCACTGATGACACAGAGAAATAAGTGGATAAAATCTGCCATAAGCACAGATTTTTCAGCTCTTCTTTTCCCCTTAAATTTCAGAAAAAGATCATCTTAATTGGAAACGTTTAAAGGGCTGGTTAAGGTGCATGAGTTAAGGTGCATTTAAGGGCATGCAGGGAATTCGGCTGTTAAGGTGTTAAGTTTAGGCACTATATAAAGCAAACTGCAAAATTCACATCAGGCTCTAAGGGTCCTCTTTGGCATGATTTTTGTCCCATTGACTCTCTATCTGAGATTTAGTGGTTGGATATGAATTACATAACGTCTGCACTGCAGGTGAGGAAGTGAAGGTGGAGAGTGAAACTTCTGACCACAACCCTCACTCTTATTCACCGTCACTGTGAAAATGCCTAAAAGTGACATTAAACCTACCCCTCATTTTGCTGGGGATCCCACAGAAACCACCCAAGGGCCCCTTTCCTTCGCCTTATTGTGTAATTTTGGTTTGTTATCAAGTCCTTAAATTATTATTTTTTTTAAATTAAAATACTTGCAAAGTGCAGCCAGTGACTTTGCTTTAACACATCTTATCCTTTTTTAAAAAAAAGTATCTTTGGGGCAAAAAATGTAAAGTTTGAACTGGGGGTGGGGCCAGATTAACAGCCATGCTTTTGTCCTCTGTATGGTGGCTATTTTAGGACATCTCAGACTCAACTGTCAGTCTCAGCTCTATAGTGTCAAAGTTGTCTTCATCTGCCAGGTTTGGCTCAAAGTAAGAAATAAAATTGTTTCCAGGATTTTAACAATCCCAACAATCACTCTTGATTGATTGGTTTGTGCCTGAGCTGACCATGCCATATGTGTATATTGTATTTAATTCAGAGTATAGGTCAGGTTGGAGGTCTGATATTAATAGGTCAGGTCCAGAATTAAGCTTTGTGGATTTGAAGCATGTTTGTTAAACTGCTAAAAATGCAAGGAAAAAAACATCAAAACAAACTCAGAAATGATCAACAATGGCTGCAGTTTTCAATGTTAAAGATGTTTAGGCGGACTTTTCCTTTAGGCCTCTCAGAGGCAACAAGCCTGGCTGGAGCTCGGGCTTTGTGCATGGAGATCAGCTGAGGATAATGGAGCAGCCGGTGAGAAGATCAGTGAATTATGTCGGTGAAAGATCCGATTTCACTGAGGGAGACAGGACACCCAACACCCAGCTGCTGAGCCACACCGAGCCCTCCGATGTCATACCCTCCATCACCCAGTGCCAAACTGGGTCCCGGGACATCTAGGGCCTTAAAAAACTTCTACATATGTCCACAAAAAATATAACAGCCCTGTCCACTTCTTTGTGTGCCAGGAAGGCTCAGAATATATCAATCAACCCTTATATGGGGTTGAAAATGAAAAAAATAACAAAACTTGCATCTCCTGCTCCACATATTGCAAAATGTGAAATGGTGGTGAAAAGGAAGCGACTTGTTGAGAAAGGTTAGGTGAAAGCCTCAGACAGCGCTGAGATCCCGTGGAGCCACGCAGGCAAACAGAGACGTTTCAACTCAACTTCAATCACATTCCCCAGATGCTGCAACACCTTCAGTCAACATCTCAGCCAGCTCGCAACTATCCACCAGCTCAGCCCGCTCACAAACAAAGTACAACATCAAATAACAATGAAAACCTAACAAACGCTTCACCAAAATACACATTAAAGGACCATACCATCCGGTTTGCATGTTTGAACCTAACATATTCAGTTTTCATACATGTTACGTTACTGACAGTCATTTCCCAAAGGATAAAACCGTATTCCAGCTTTCCTGATATTTTGCTAAATCTCTTAATCTTTCAAAATCAAATATTCAAGTGATACACCCACCTTAAAAATCCATGTTTCTCCTGCTAATAGTTACACAGCCTTATGAAGTCACGGTCCTTTAAATTTTTCCATAAACGCAGGTCTTCTTTTGGGACTATATTCCCCGGTGGAGGCATACATTCACTCCACGCTTTTTATTGAGCTTAAACACTAAAATTACATAACTTCTAAAAAAACCTGAATACACGTCTTGTTGGTGATGATGGATTACCTATCCCAAGAACGTTTACAGTATCAACAAGTTGATTTTAATAGCAGAATGAACTGAAACCAATGGAGGTCTGGAAGGTAGGAAAAACATTTTTAATTCACTGTTCCAGTAGTATGCTTTGGGAAATGATTGTCAGTAACTTTACGTGAATAAAAATTGAATATATTAGGCTCAAACATGCAAAACGGCTGGTATGGTCCTTTAAGAGTAAATCTGTGCACCTTTTGTTGTAGAAATGAAAATGCAAGGAACAGATCGATTTCTTAACAAATGAAGAAAAAAGTAAAAGTTGCTGCATTGGTTTTTTTTTTTCCAACAATATCAATCAATATCAATATCAATATTTTTTTTCAACAATCAATGTGAAAGAAATGAGTAAAGAGGCCAAAATCTTCAAGTCAGTGTTTGGTTCCTTCCATCAAAATCATTAAAACAGAAATTTATTGAAACACATTTTCAATTTAAAATCCCTTCTGATAAAATAATCACAAATATAATTAAAATTAAATGATGACTCTCAAACTACAAGTGTCCTTATATATACTGTATATAAAAAAAACAGAAAACATCTCTGACAGAGGAACATTTGTCCCTGTGAGGGAAAAAGTCACTTTGTTAAAGAACTAATTCATCGTCTATTTTTACTTCCTACTGCTTCATCTGAACAGTCCCACGCCTTTCTTCTTCTTTGGTCTGGAGGACGGTCGCTCTGCAGGATCTGCCACGACGGGATGAGGCTGCAGGCAACAAGCAGGACAGCAGTTTCATTTCTGTTAAACAACAAACAAGACAGACTGTCCGAAACTTTGGGCTTCTCCCGGCGTACCTGCTGTTCCTCAGGTCTGTCCGCCATCTTGGCTCCAGCTGAGTCTTCCTGGTCTTTCTGGCACTGCTTTGTTTCCCTGCTCATTTCCCCGCCACCTGAAAAACAGACATGGGTGCTCAAACATCACTGTGTGTGTGTGTGTGTGTGTGTGTGTGTGTGTGTGTGAACTAATATGCCTCATTNCTGTGTGTGTGTGTGTGTGTGTGTGTGTGTGTGTGTGTGAACTAATATGCCTCATTTATTCTTCAATCACAGATGCAACAGATGCAAAGTGTACTGATCACGATCAAAACCTTCTTCTATTGACTCGTGTTTTTCAGGAAAACATGAAGATTAATTCAGTTAACGGATTATTCTTCTCGTCCAGTTGTTCTCAAAATCTGTCATCCTGTTTCCTAAAAGACTTTTTACAGAGCAGCTTTGTAGTTGGTAAATCAAAGTTAAATTCTGTAAAAAAGCAGACCTGGAGGCGGCGTGAGGGTGAGTTCTTCAGCGTCAGGCTGCTCGTCCTCAGCAATGCATGTTTCTGAGCGTTTACGTTTCCGTCCTTCTCCATGCGTGACGACGGCCATGTACAGATGCTGGAGGTCGTCATCGAAACGCAAATTATCCTGCTGTGCAGAACACACCTGAGGAAGAGTCTGAAACACAAGACAAACACAGATTTCAGAAGAAGTTTGATTCCAAAGTGAAAAAGTGACTTCTGTCTCTGCTCAGGAGTTATGAAAAAACCTAAAATGCTTCATAAAGCCACATGGTGGTGCTATCAATGCCAAAAATGAACCAGTTCTTCCTCAACCTTCCGGCAAATTTCACTGAAATCAGGTAAGGAGTTCTGAAATATCTGCATTTTATATATATATTTCTCATATACATACATGCATACATATACAGTATATATATAGATATATATTTCTCATTATATATAATGACAAAGGAATAATTAGGTGATAAGCTGTGTGGGGCGTGAGGATGTGGTGTGTGGGGGTTTAGGGTGTTTGTTTTTGGGCTGTGCTGTGTGTGACATGGCTGAGGCGTGATGAAGGCGTGATGAGCTTTTAATCAGAGATGCTATTGGCTGAGCTGACCACAGCAGAGCAGCAAGCAGCAACAACACAACAGCAGACAGGAAGTGTGTGTGTGTGTGTGTGTGTGTGTGTGTGCATGAACAGAAACACACGCCGNGAAGTGTGTGTGTGTGTGTGTGTGTGTGTGTGTGCATGAACAGAAACACACGCCGCCTCCCTCACCGCAGCTCTGACAGATAAGGCTGCGTGTAAACTCATGCGACATTATGCGAACGCACGGCCGACACACAGAAAAACACACTCCATTCACTAAATCCTGCTTTTTTTTCTCCCAATGGAGAGGACAAACTCTCCAAATTAGCTCCTCAAATATTGACGGGGAGAAATTGGTGGTCTCCCGTCGCTGTCGGGGTGAGGGGCTCCTAAACACACTTTGGTCAGGTTTGGAGGTTTCTGCATTGATTTATTTTTGTTATTTGTTTGTTTAAATATCGTAAAAATAAATGTATGCTCTGGTTGAGCCTTAGTACTCCTTTGGGCACAGAGAAACCAATGTTGCTGTGAAAGCCCACGTTCTTCTCTCTGATTCACCCCCCCCCCCCCNCACACACACACACACACACCTGCCTGAAAACCAGCTCGATTCACATCGCAGCATCTCAAATGTTCACCTTCATGCTGGATCGGGAGCTGAAATGATGCTGGAGCGACGCTTTCTGAGAGACAGCATCACATGACTCCTCTAGTGGGGAAGGGGTTTTGCTGTGGAGGGGGCGTGGCCACCAGGTGAGCGCTCCACCTCTGCCTGCTTGGTTGGAGGACTTTGTTCTGTTTGATGAGCAGGGAGGGGCGAGGAGCTTTCCTGGCAGAGAGGTTATTGACCTGCTGTAATCACTTTGTTCCTGATTTTAATTCGTCTGTGTGTGACATCAGCGGATTGGAGGAATGGGACCACTAAGTGCGACATCTTCCCACCTGGTAAACAGCTCTGCTTTAGTTACTTTCCTTCCTTTTCTTCATCACCCTCATCCTTGTTTCTCTTGCTGAACTCAACTTCCTGTCCTGACTCACAGACGCATGTTTGGATTTCATACAGAAACCAGTTTTTATTCTATTTTCTTTAAGTTCCACTTTGCTTTACGTTCACAGAGAGAAAACCTCTCAGTTTTACACCTTAAAAGCTCCTTAAACTCAGATTAAGGTGGACTGGGTTTAGGGAAAAAAACAACTGAATCTGGTTTTTAAGAGATCACAGTGAATCCTTAAATTCAGAGATTTAAGGCGGTCTGAGTTTCATATTAATGGCTGTTTTCTGCAGATTATCGGATTATTCTGGAGGTAAAAGTGATCTGGAAAACATGCATTTTATCTTTTCCTAATTCTCAATCCAAGGAGCAGAATCAGGAATTTTTTTTTTTTTTTTTTTTTTTAAACAATTTAGCTTTTCTCACTGCAGGAAATGGAATTCCTGAACATACCACATGCGGCAGACGGCTGATGTGAAGCAAACAGGTGAAGTCTTCACGCTGAGTTTTGGTATCAGAGCTTTGTAAATCCGTCTCGGCGTGTTCCGCCTGACGCCATCCAAACTCACTTCTTCTTCCTCCTGTTTCCACTCAACACATCTCAGGCTGCAACAGTCAATGCTAATCTGAGCTAATCCAACCAGCTAGTTGGAGCATGGAGCGTCCTCGTTAAGATTTACAATAACGCCTCAAACACAGGTTATTTTGATGGATCCCATCACAATCACACACACGACTCTTGAGGAAAATCTAAAGTGCACATTTGGTGCTCATCTGCACACGAAAAATGTTATTTGTCTGACGAAAATCCATATTCTGTGAGCTGAGGAAAGCCCCATCATTTTATTTTGAAAAGCTCTGGTGCTGCTTCCTGTGTGGCTCTGCTGTAAGAAGAGGTGTGATGAGCAGCAGGACGTAGCTGCAGCAAGCATGCTAACATGCTGACAGGCGCTGCTGCAGCTTCCTGTCGCTGCCTCAACGTCTCCTGATGTCTTTGCGGGACACCACACTTGTCCTGTCCAGGCTGGGATCAGCCAGCGAGCCCAGCGGCTGACGGGCTGAGGGGGGAGGGAGGGGGGACGCCGCACTGCAGCCAGGCCACAGAGGGCCTAATTACAGGCCCGGGCCTGGGGACAACCCTGTGGAAACTGTGTGCAACTGACAGGAGGGGGGAGGGAGAGGGGGAGGAGGAGGAGGAGGAGGAGGAAGATCGATGCGTTTCCTCATCTTTCCCTCCAGGATGGTTATTAGAGTGTTTCAATGTGATCAGTTAAGGATGATTGCTGAGGCTCAATTACAGCCTGGAACCATCTTCCTCCCTTCTGCCCTTAAAGGACCAACCCAGTGCTTAAAGGACCAACCCAGTGGTTTTGCCTGTTTGAGCTCAATATGTACAATCTGCACATTACATTACTGCCAATGTAATTACTGCATTGGTAAATATTAGAATTTTTTTTAAATTTTTTATTTCATTTCATTCCAGTACAACATAAAAATCAACTTGTTAGACTTGAAACCTGCTGGAAATAAATAAACCATCTCGGCGAACATAATGTCTATTAATTTTTTTTTTTTGGGTCAAAATAACTTTATTTTACAGAGANCTCGGCGAACATAATGTCTATTAATTTTTTTTTTTTGGGTCAAAATAACTTTATTTTACAGAGAAATTTATAAAAACGACTTGCATGACTCCAGCTGGCATGGACTCCACACGTCTGATGAGCTAAGTTGTCCCAGCATGATGTGACAATCATAGCAACTAATTTGGTAATTATTTGAGTTCAGAAAAATGCCTAATTTAATATACTGTCATAGTTTATTTTTTATTAAGTTGAGGATATTGTGTAAGCACTGTAATCCATCCAGAATTCTTTTTTGTGTGTTAGATTATCATAATACTGATCGTTAACATTAAAATTTTCATTATTGTTTCACCTTTTTTACGATATGCACAGCGCCGTAAAGAGTTATACTGCGCTGCGCTGACTGTGGGTTGTTGTAAAAGGAAGGAGATCAGTGTTGGACGTACACAAGCTTTTGACCGTGAAAATACCGGTAAATACGTGTATCTTTTGGATTATGGAGTTGGCACAGGACCAATATTAGATAAAAGCTGGTGGAATTTTCTATATTTCTTTTATGTATTTTTCTAGTTTTTGGATATTTTCAAAATAAATATTCTTCATTTGTTCAACCAGACTTTGTTGTGGATTACAAACTGAACTGGAATATTTCAAATGATTTGCATGGACTTGAGTCAAAACTTAAAAACAAAATACTTAAAACACATCGATCAATACTAAAGTGGCCTTAGAAGCGGGACAGCTGAAAAAACGAACACAACACAACGTTAAAGAGCTTCTTGTGATGTCAGACTTTCTGATTATTTCCAGATTTACATGGAAAACATCACAAAATTTCAATGTGGTCTCAGAGTTTTGGACCCCACTGTATATATTGGGCTTAAACATGCGAAATCACCGGTATGGTCCTTTAAATGTACAGGAGAATGTACAAACATGAGAGACGATTAACAATATTTGGAGGGAATATTGTTTCCAGAAAGCCAAAGAATCCATCTTCAAAGTTAAAGTGGCTTTAGTAACACAGATGGAGCAGTGGATGCCTCATATCAAACCCGTCTCCGCTGTGGGCTCTACCCACTCACCATCCAGGCCCTGAATTCCTCAGGTACATGAGATAAAGAGCCTCTGCTGGTGTTTATGAGAGCGGCTGTCAATGATTTACTGAGGAGGAGGAGGAGGAAAGAGAGGAGAGGAAAACCGAGAAGAGGAAGGCGAAACAGGAAGTCAGAGAATACACAACTACGAAAAACAAATGCTGCTTCTTCTACATCATCAGACATCAAACGCATCAACACCTCCAGCTTCTCCTCATCCTGAAAGTCTCGTCTGGCTGCTGAGAGGAAAAGTGTGTGTTTTGGAATCCGTCAGCCTTTGTGGTCGGCGGATTAAAAAAATGACGTTTCCTGCTTCGCTCCAAACTTAGAGCCTTTGGCTGAACCAAACAGATATTAGGATTTGACTCTTCCTGTTATTTGGGAAAGCTGTGCACATGGAAAACTTATGCAGCAGTCAAGGATAATTTTTCACTGTTGGAGCACAATACACACGTCTTAATAAAGAAGATTCTCACCTGCAGCAGCCTTCAACACAAAAACGACTCAATAAATCTCTATTTCCAGTCAGAAAATATAAAAAATTACAAGATAAATCATATTTGGAAGCATAATATTTTGGTACAAAGTCTAACAGGATTTAGTTCCTCTGCAAAAATCATGGAATCATCTGCCAATTCTGAACATTATTTAGAAACGGTGACAATTCTGTTTATTGTCGTCCTTCCATGTCATCCATCCCATTCCCAGCTCACATTTTCCTCCATTCTGAGTTTTATCCAAATCTGTTTTTTTTTTCGTGTCTCCTCCTACAGTTTCAGCCCAATCCTTAAAACTGTTGCATATAGAATCTCTGAACTGGACAAAAGTTACCACTTTGTTTTTGAGATTCTTTACCTTTCTGACACAATTGGTGCCAACAATGTGGCTCACAGAAAAAGTGCTGCGTCTCCTGAAGAAATTAGTCTGTTGGTAATATAATTAATTATTAATAATAATTATATATTTAATTATTATTAATTAATGTAATTATATTGACATTTAAAAAATGCTAAGCAAACACTTTTGTTCTTTTTTTTTTTTTTTTTTTTNTTTTTTTTTTTTTTTTTTGTTATTCACAGACTGTTGTGTCACTGTTGTGACCCTAATAATGCTGCACCAGCTTTATTGGGCTTTAAAGGACCATACCACCCATTTTGCATGTTTGAGTCTAATATATTCAGTTTTCATACATGTTATGTTACTGACAATCATTTCCCAAAGCATACTACTGGAACGGTGAAGTAAAAATGTTTTTCCTACCTTCAAAATGGTGGTATGGTACTTTATAACAATACAATCATCACAAGTTATGTACAATCACTTTACGTATGTTTACTGTGTGTGTGTGTGTTTGTGTGTGTGTGAATTATTGACAGTTCAACTCAGTTTTAATTCAGATGTGATGCTGTCGTACGAGAGCCGAGCACTGATTGCTGCACATGAAACCCCAAAGCATGCGTCATCACACACACACACACACACACACACACACACACNACCCTCTCTCTGTACGCACACACACATAAACATGAAGATAAAATGCACTAAGAGTGACACACACACACGCAAACACACCAACACACACACTCTACTTTCAAAACCAAAAGCATGCGTCACTGCCTGCACTGTGGACAAGCGGACACTCCCCTTTCCAGGTCTCACACACACACGCACGCACGCACGCATGCACGCGCGCGCACACACNCACGCACACACACACACACACACACACACACACACACTCCAAATTTAGGTCTGAAGGGAAGCTGATGTGATCCGAACATTTTTTTCATCTATGACAGCTTTAGCTCAACTTAAACCAAAGTGTGTGAGTGTGTGTGTGTGTGTGTGTGTGTGTGTGTGTATTTGTGTGTGAATCAGTGGGAAGAGCAGGCTAATTCGGCCTGTGTAAATGTTGACCTGCATAGGGTGGGGTGTTTGCGTGGAGTAGAAAATAAGAGCTGGTCCTGCTGTCTTCGTCTCTGTCGTCCCTCCGTGTTTTTTCTGCGTCTCCTCGCTGCGGGACGAACACGCCACAAACGCGTAAAGCACAAACACACACACACTTATGGAAATGGTGAAGGTGGTGGCGAGGGGGATGATTTTGGAGATATTTGACCTTTGTGCTCCCTTGCTGCCGGAGCTCGGTACACAAACAACCAAGTAGACATGGAGGAAGTTTAACACGTGAAGCTGAGGAGACACACGGCTCTGCTGCAACTCTGACCTCTGACCTCTAGGAACCAACATCTGTTACGACAATGTCCATCAGTCTTTAGATCTATTTGTCAAACACTTTAGCCAGATTTAATCCTCCGTTAGTCCGGCGATACTTTCATTCAGGTTTATCCTCAGAATGACAAAACATAACGAGTTCTGATGCAAACGTGACAAAAAACTAAAAGAGAAGAATGAAGAAAACCGCCATCTTCCTCTTCCTCTCGCTCACTCTGTTCTTTCATTTCACAAAGGAAATGATCCTATAAAATAGGATTCAGCAGGTTTTCTGCTGCGTCCTAAAGGGAATGTTTCAGGAGCCAGAGTTGGTTTAAAGGTGTTTTGGAGGTGTGCAGGTTCCCCGAGTGGAGGTTTGTGGAGGTTTTAGGGTTTGTGGAGGTTTGTGGAGGTTTTAGGGTTGTGGAGGTTTGTGGAGGTTTTCGGGTTTGTGGAGGTTTTAGGGTTGTGGAGGTTTGTGGAGGTTTTAGGGTTTGTGGAGGTTTTAGTGTTTGTGGAGGTTTTAGTGTTTGTGGAGGTTTGTGGAGGTTTTAGTGTTTGTGGAGGTTTTAGGGTTTATGGAGGTTTTAGGGTTTGTGGAGGTTTGTTGGAGGTTTTAGTGTTTGTGGAGGTTTTAGGGTTTGTGGAGGTTTTAGGGTTTATGGAGGTTTTAGGGTTTGTGGGTTTGAGGAGAACCTGAGGAAGGTTACAGGATGCGACACATCAGGTACGTTAACACTGCAGGTAATAAAAGAGTTTGTGACTCAAATCTGATGTTTTTTAGTCTATTTTTCAACTTATTTTATCAGATTTAATCGATCAATAACTACAAAATTAATCACTGATAAATACACTATTAAAATTATTTGTCAAAAAAGAAAACACATGGGAATCAGGAGATGAAAAGCAGGAAATCCTCATCAGCAAACATTCATCATTTTTCATTCGTAATCAACAAACAATTTGTCTATTATCAAACTAATTTAATGTTAACTGACAGATCAATCAATCAATCAGCTAATTGTTTTAGTTCTAGTATCATCTCAGAAGTATTTTATGGAATCGATATGAAAAAATCTGTTATGAATTTGGAAATAAAGTGCAGTGTGAATATCACCATGGAGACAGATACAAATACAGACACGCACACACATAGACACACAAATACACACAAAGCCCTGCCCTAATAAATAAATACTACACACACATGCCACCAGGCTTCACCTTTTCTCAAAGTCACACACACACACACACGCACACATGCACACACGCACGCACGCACACACACACACACACACACACGCTCCCTTTGACGCATCCCGGAGACATTTCTCCCAGACAGCATTGGTTTGCGTTTGGACTCTGACGCGTCTCATCACAGAACGGAGGAATTTGTTAAGACAGCCATAGACGCAGGAAGTAACGTGCCACATTTTCATCAAAGAGCACATTACAGATTCATACATACTTTACTTTAATATTATTTATTTTATATCCTTTCCATCCTAATGTTCCTTATTCTCTTCTTCTTTCATTCTTCTAATCGTTCATCGTTCTTTATTTCTTCCATCATTCTTTCCTTTCTGTCTGTCCTTCCTTTGCTTTACTTAATTCCCAGAAAAAACCACAGAGGACATGACCTCTGTGACCTTGATGTAAAACTCCAACAGGATGAGTGGGATCACTCGATTGATAAGTTCTGAGCCCCAACTACTTAAAACCTCTTGAGGCTTAAAACTAATCAATCAATCAACTATAAAATACCTGATCTGAACTGCTGTCATCACACTTTTAAAAACGTTAAAACCTCCAGAAATGATAAAACTAGAGCTGAGAGTGAATAAAATGTAAACTATAAAATGAAAAACTAAAACTAAAAAAAATCTACAAAAAAACAGAAAAAACTAGACTCAGCTGAATTTGATTTTGGAGCAGGAAGACACACCTAGGAACTTTCACAGGTAGATCTGAAATGCCCAGTCTGACAATCAGTCTGTCACACACACACACACACACACACACACACAGGTCAACCAAGCGGGATTGAGAAATTCCACACCTGAATACAGTACACACACACAAACAAACACACACACACAGAGACACACAAATGCTCACAGACAGAGGGAAAAAGCCGCGGCGCTGCTCCCGTCATGCGTCGCAACATAAAAGCACGTTATGACAAGCTCGAATTTCAGAGAGAGCGCAGAGCGTTCCAGCGGCTCAGAGCTCACCACACGTTTAACGTCCAGGCACGGTACAAACGGGCCACATAACAACAGGCTGTGTGTGCGTCTGTGTGTGTGTGTGCGTGTGTGTTGCTGATCTCTCACCTTTGCAATGAAGTCCTCTTTGTAGGTTTGCTCCACAAAAATTTCAGTCTGTAGGCGCTCTGGGTGGAAAAAAAAAAAAAAAAAAAAANAAAAAAAAAAAAAAAAAAACAACAATTTTTTTATGCCATAAATAAAATAATTTAGCCTGATTTAATTTGATTTTGGGTTAAAAAGCTCAGAATCATTTTCAGAGCAGATTAAACATTTGCATACCAACACAAGGCGTGTGTGTATTGTGTGTATTATGTACCTCTGCTGAGTGTGGCTCCATTCTCCTGGTAGTCCTGGATCTCGGCGTCCTTCCTGAACAGCAGGCCTCCCAGCTCCTCCACCTGCAGCTGCAGCACCTGGCTCATCAGCAGCAGGGGGCGCACCAGCTGAACACACACCTGAATAAGACAAAGATGCAGAGAAAATGCTGAAAAGAGCGTGTGGATATAAACAGGCTTGTCATGAAATCAAAATGTCACAGGTTCAATGCTGACATGCCACCTTAAAATGTGATTCATAGGCATGTAAAATGTGGATCATACCATTGAGACGGGGGCGGGGGTGCAGTGGAACTCCCAGCAGAAGGGCAGCCCTGCCAGCTCGCTCTTCACCCTCATGCTGATGTTACCGTCCTCCTGGCGGGTCAGCGACATCTGGGTGTCACAGCCGTCATCGCCACTGCCACTTCCTCTCAGACAGGGCTGCACCACCTCACACAGGTGGGAGAAAAAAGCTTTGACTGGAGCTCGCAGCCGCTTGTTCAGCTCCTGATGGAAAAAACAGAATTTAATCATCAACACACCAAACAGGGTCATTTCCAATTTCTGTCAGTCTCCAATGTAGACTTGTTTGGCCAATATGCAGAGAAAAACACACCTAGGCCGCTCGTACCTGTGCTCGGCTCTGAATGGCTGCAGACTCCATCCTCTCCTCCCACACACAGCGCAGATCTGTCAGCAGGAGGTGGTACTCCGTCCCCCCAAACCAGCTCTTAGCCAGGAGCCGGCAGCCGCTGATGCTCACAGGAAGCCAGGGCTGCTCCAGTAAAACCTCACAGGGAGCTCCGCCCCCATCCATCATGGTTGAACCCGCCACACCGCACCCCAACGGTTCGCTGAGGAAAAAGAAGTCAGGAGGACAAAAAGCTGCAAGCAACTGGACATTTCAGGGATTCATGTTGATCAGGATGCTACAGCGCCACCATGTGGACACTTAGATAGCATTTAATGCAGTGAAAGAGAAAAAGAGCCTTTTATCTTTAATCTTCTAGCATTTTGTAAACCACTTTGTTAAGATTGGTTCTGTCAATACATATTAATATACTGACAAGCTGATATTATCTTCCAATAATCACAGATATTGTTGTGTCTATCACTTTTACACAAGTGCATAACAAGTAATAAAGTAGCTGGAGTCAGAAAGCATTTCTAATGTGCGTTAACTCTTGAATTTAACCATGTTCAACATCAATCAGATCAATGCGCGTCTGCTATGTGCTTAAACAGGAAGTGCATCTTCTTCTACATAAAATACATCTTACATCATCTATACATTACAGATATATATTGGAATCGGCTAATATGTTAGCAGATATGCAAAGAGAAAATGCAGTACTTACTGTTTTTGTGATCACACACACACACATACATCAGGAGGTGTGTGAGAGCAGAAATGAGCTCTGAGTGTTTTCAGATTGTGGAAGTGGAGTCAATGAACCTAAACACGTTAAACACATGTAATTTTCTTTTTTATCAGACGTGTTTTTTTAGTCACTCACCTCGGAGGAATGCGCCCCCAGGCCTGAGCTGAGAAGTGTTAAACGCCGCTTCAGACGCCTTCCTGGCCGCATAATCAGCAGCTTTGTGCTGCTGTGGGTTAGCGGCTCCTCTCTCCTCTCTGGAATGGGCCGTTTCCGGGCAAAATAAAAGATTATTTCTCGTCAGTTGCCATTTGAAACAGGAGTGCACGGTTTGGAGGTTGACTCATGCCAATTTAGAAATCACAAAACTACCAAATCAGTGTTTTTATGACAAAACACACACACACACACACCTGAACCCAGAATACCAGCGGTTAGACCCAGCAGAGGGACACTCAGAACTACATTCACAGACCACAAAATTACATTTTTAAACGCTGGTTGGTAACAATACATACCTGCTATCATCTGATTAAAGGAGTTACTTAAATCGTTAAGAGCTCCTCTTCAATTCGGCATTCATTTATACACTCAGCCACATAACAGATTCCCAATAAATTACAATAAAATATCCACTTTATCGGCCCGATAAAGTGGGCCTTCAAAGGAAGTCTACATAATATTTTAAGGACACAAACGAATGAATGATGATATAGTTGCAAGACTAAATTTTCTACTATTAAGTCTTCAATGTACACATTAACTTTTTTTTTTTTTTTAANTTTTTTTTTTTTTTTAACAGTTTTGCTAAATGAAGCCAAGACGCTAGTAAGGCTAGCAGATGCTAGCTAACTTTTAATTTTTCTGCCGGTGTGACTTTTTCGAACAAAAGCAAAATATAAATGAGCCACTGTGCTGCTACAAGTTTCTAACAAACCAGGAGACATAATAAAATCCTTAAACATTCACAGAAAGTGTATTATTACGCTTGAAACATACTCCAACGCCGCTCTTTGTTGTTTATAATTTTGCTTTCCAGCGCCGACGTCAAACAACAGGCATGTCAAAAGTTCCGGTTATGCTTTTCCGAGTACAGAAAATTAATAATAATAATAATAAAAATCAAAAAAATATTTAGTATTTTAAAGAAAATTATAAACAGGTCTGTTATCGAATGCATGGGAGGGTGCAGGTCAGTGGAAGAGCATCTAACAACAGACCAAGAGGTGCCTGGTTCCACTCCTGGTGCCCCGAAAGGTCATGTTTGTCTGGTCTTTGTTCGAGATATTTCAGCTCCTCTTTTCATTGCTAAAAATCATGTGACCTACATTATAAAACAATTTTAACTCCGATATTGTATATTTTTTATATTATACAAAAACAAATTGCATGGCATTTTCAATTTGTCTTCCAAAGTCATATTTAAAACTAATCATACAATTATTTCTAAATGAGTACAACTTGTCAATAACCACAATAAATAAATAAATGTGGTCAATATTTGCACCATAATAGCTGTGAAATTTTGGTTTAATTATTATTAGTTTAATTACACAATTTGGCACATCCATTTGAACATTTTTTTCAGCAGCATCTGACACCACCATTAATAAAAAAAAAACAATTAACTATATGCAATAAACTGTAAATTGGACCACCTCATCCCAAAAATAACAGTGTTACTCAACAAAAATCATAATACGAAAGTTTGGTGTACATGAACAATTATAGAGAAAATTGGGAAACCAAAAGTTTGACAAAGCCAGTGGCTAATTAAATTAAGCTGCTAGCCACGATGCTACTTATACCCATAATAACATAATATATGATGCGAAAAAGAGATTAATTTCCTGTAAAACATAACTGACACCCAAAATAAATTAAGACCTTGGGAAAATGCATATTATACCTTTAAGTTGATCACATAGTCATTTTTGTAGCCAAACAGTTTGACCAATGTAAAACCGTCTTCCTCCTACTTCCGGCCAGGTAAAATCCAAACACAGACTTCCGCCTGAGTGTCTACTTCTTTTGGTTCTTTACAGAAGTCTGCCTAAATGTTGTTCCGTTTCCATTCCAACAGCTCATGCATCAAGAGCGTTCGCCATGCTAAGAGTCCTCCAAAGAACAACTAGGAAGGACTGAAGTGTACAATAAAACCCTTCCTAATTCCTAACCACAGTGAAGAACAGAGGAGACAATACAGGAATTTCATTCTTTCCATCCTTGTCCTTTAGTCATTCACAATGAAAACTTGATTTATAAATGTTAACTGTGAGCTATTTTAGTCAAAATGTTAAGCGAATGAGATTTTTTTTTACTGAGGATAGATTTCGTTTCTATGCAGCAGAGAAGGTGCAGTAGATTCCCCAGTGGTCGCTGGTGAAGCAGCCACACTGCAGCCTCTCCTGCCCCAGCAGCGCCATCTGGTCCGGCTCCAGGTGAGGGACTCCGTCCCTGGTAGCTGGGCGCAAGTAAATACGGTCGAAACGGAAGCGGCAATAAAAGTGAAGACGTCTGTTGTTGTTGTTCTTGGTGTCCCACGTGTAGCGGCAATCCTCCGGCTGTTCCAGCCTCTCCCACACGTCAAACACGCTGCTGGGCACGCCCACCTTGGCCACCTGTGCAGGTATGAAGAGAGAGGTGAGCTGGGAAGAAATATGACGACTCAGATAGACTTTCACAACAGATCAGGACAAGAAAACCTCAGAAACGTTAAACTGAAGCCACGCCTCCAACTTTTTTGTGAACTCAAACCCAACATGCAGTTTTCGTGCTCTGACCTCATCGTCCCTCAGGTTGGTGTCTCCTCCAAACAGGACGGTGACATCATCAGGAGCGTCCTTCATCTTCCTCATCACCATTCTCATCTGCCTCATCCGCTCGTTGGCATTTTCCTTGCAGCTCTCCAGGTGAGACGTCATCAGACACAGCTTCTGCCCCCTGAACGTCACCTGCAGGAGTTTCATACTTTTACTCTACTTCAAAGTACAAATTTACCATTTTGGACACGTCCTGCTTCCTTATTTCTGTCCTTGTGTCCTACATACTTCCCTTTTTACTTTTTCTTCTCTGCTCTTCTTTCTGTCCTTGTTTCCTTCCTCATTTTCCATTTTTCCTTTCTTCTTTTTGCACTTTTTACCTCCTCAGTTCCTTTTCTCTTTCCTTTCTTCTTCTGTTCTGCCATCTTTGCCCCCGTTCCAAATGAACTGAAAGTATGACGATCCTCATAATCTGATTGGCTGAAAATCTCATCATTGTTTCTGACATTTTGGGGTATTTTTCGTCTCTGCGGTATCAACTGAACTCCGCACTTCTTCATCTGTGTGTCATTTAACACTGACACGGATCATGACGGATACTGAAGTACACTTCACTGTTATTTTTTTAAGTTTGGACTGAGGACTTTTGACACTGCAGCATCAACGCTTGGATTTTTTTTTCTGGCACCAACCTGAGCTACCAGCAGATTCCTCATCATGTGTGTCAGCGGATATTTGATGATTTCACTGTCCAGCAGTTTGATTCGTGACTTTTTCAGCATCATCCCGGTGAAGTATTCTTTCTCAGCACCTGAGGAGTGAGAGTGAACAGAGAGGAAGAGGAGGAGGAGGAGGAGGAGGAGGAGGAAGAGGAGAAGAGTCATTCATCTTTATTTATTTATTTCAGACTTTCCGTTCAGAACACTGAATTTGTGGCTTTAAAATTTTCTGTATGTCTGTATTTTCAACTTTTAAGGTGCTCAGGATAAAAAGACAGTTTTGATCTGAAGGCTTCTGAAGGTTTTATGAACATTCCAGAGGTTTTGTATGTTGAAGCCAAATAAAGATCACCAGGACACGTTACATTACGGCCAACCATTAAAAAAAAAAAAAAAAANTAAAAAAAAAAAAAAAAACAGAAAAAAGCATTTTTGTTTTCTTGTGATTTTGCAAAATCCCCTAAACTTTCAAAATCAAATGTTCAAGTGATGCATCCACCTTAAAATTCAATGTTTCACCTGCTGACAGGTACGCAAAACTGTACAACGCAGTAAAGTGACGGGAGTGTGGGTTGTATTTATTGGGCTTAAACATACAAAATCACCATTCTGGTCCTTTAATCCATTTCAGAGTTTGATGTAACATGAAGTGAAGGATTATTTGTTCCTCTGCTGCACCTTGAATGAAGGTGTATGTGTGTTCCAGTTGTTTCTTTAGGAGGGTGACGTAGGCCAGCACCAGCTCCTGCAGAAACACCACGTCTGGACAGAATCTACGTGCACAACGAGAGAAACGTCAGACTTCCTGTCCGCCTCGTCCTCTGACACAAGCAGAAACTTCATTATCAACACAAAAACTTCTATTGATCATTACAATTAAATGCAATTTGATATTCAGCAAATCAAAAAAATGGCACTTGATCCTAAAAAATTCTCCCCACCTCATTCTGAAAAACTTACTGGTTTTTACTCAACTTTAGAAAATGCTTTGAGAGAAAAGTTTTTAAAACTTGGGAACATTTTTAGAAAAAATAAATAAAATTCAGCTTTATTCACAAAACTAGTTAAAAAAATTACAATTAAAAAAAATATCTGTCAAGCATGAAGTTTCAAGAATCAGGTGGTTTTGCCTGATGAGCTGTGAAGTTGTTTTTTTTTTTAATCTTTATTAACATAATAACATTAATAACATATCACAACAGCAACAATGCGAATCCTGTGAGCTGTAAAGTTGCTGTGATGTCATAAGTTGCTATGATGTCATAAGTTGAGCCTCCTGCAGAAACACTCACTCTCTGATGGAGGAGCAAAAGCTCTTTGCTCGCTGCACCTGTTTCTCTGCATCCAGTCCATCCACGTTCCAGGAGATCAGAGACAATTTAGGATCATCATCATCATCACCTGCAGCAGCAGCAGCAGCAGCAGCATCATCTTCCTCTGTGGCTTCCTGTTTCGCTTCTGATTTGCTCTTGTTGCTGCAGGAGGCTGAACTGTCCTCAGTCACAAACAGACATGTTACAAAAGGATGCACAAGTCCCTAAAACTTCATCTGCATCTAAATCCACATGGTGACCAACAATGGTTCTGATTGGCTGATTGTGTCAAAACCAAAATCCTGTCTGAGAATATCAGGAATTGTGTAAAGTTTGCAGTCAGTCAGGCTCAGACTGTTTGCTCACTCAGCATTTGGATGCAGTTTGGGCTTGTGTCCAACTTTGGTTAAAATTACAAAATATGTTCTAGAGTTGTGGCAGGTTACGTCAAAAAGCCACGCCTACAAAAACATGGTAGCCCTTGAAGAAGCTGCGTCACATGCAAATTCATAAAAACAGCAAAGAAATGAACAAACAGCAAATTTAAATCATTTATCAGTGCACATAACTGACTGACTGAATGACAAAAAATCCCAACCGGTGAACTTAAAATCTTATAAGAAACAGATATTGAAGCCACATCACGCCAAAAACAAAACCTGATAATTCAAACAATTATTTTCAATAAAAATTATTTTCCACTCACCAGTCTTCAGAGGGTCTCTCCTCCTCCTTCATCCTGCTCTTCTTGCTCTTCTTCTTCTTTTTAGACTCTTTATCCATGCCTGCCTGGAGCTTCTTCCTGACAAAACCTCTCATACAAGAATCAGCAGAAACGAAAGTTACTGGGATTATAAATCCTGACATGTGAGGGCGTCATTTCAACATAAAATCCAGCTCCTAAACATCGTGTGACCTACTTAATAAAAAAAATTATAAGTCTGATATTACATATTTTTTCATTATACAAAAAACAAACTGCATGGCATTTTCAATTTATCTTGTAAATTTAAGAGAAAATTGGGAAATCAAACGTTCGACAATGACAATGGATAATTAAACTAAAGCTAAACAGCGGTTAGCCACGATGCTACTTCTACCCGTAATAACACAACGTATCACGTGAGAAAGAGATGAACGATGAACTTGATGTAAAATATACCTGAAACCCCCAAAAATACACTGCAATACACGGCCTTCGGAAAAAACGCGTATTCTAGTTTAAAATGGATCACGTGGTCAGTTTTGTAGCCAAAGAGTATGACCATTGTAAGAGAATAATCTTCCTCTTACTTCCGGCCCAGGTAAAATCAGACACATTTCCACCCGGAACTTCTCCAGCAGAGTACCTGATGACATCACCAGCACAGCTGAATCAGCTGATCACACTAAACTGCACAAATCCACATACAATTTTATACATTACACTACTTCCGTTTGTTTCCTTTTATTATACTATTTAATATATTTTTTCGGCTATTTATTTTTATACATCCTCTCAATAAATCTTCGCTATACGTTTATTGAGAGGAGTGGAGTTAATACACAAATAAAAGACAGTGCTGCGGAGAATGGAAAGATGTGCCGTTCTATGGCTCTGTTTATCATTATGCTGTTTTTTTTTTTAAGTCTGAATAAAGACTGTTAAAAGACTGTTTTATTTAGCGTGAGATGGATTAGCCTTATCTGCCTTTTCCCTCCTGGTGGAGCAGAGATTATACAGAAATATCTGAAAAGGTTGATGCTCCATCTCACAAGACTTTTACAGTAAAACACAACCATACGCAAAAGTCAACCTATATTTAAACTTTCATAGGAACCTCATAGCCTCTGTGATACAATAAATCTGAAGTTTTTTTTATTTTTTTTTTGACTTAGCATCTGATTTGAATGTCATCACTGCTTATCAAGTCTGTGCAATCAAGGAAACGCTTCTACAGCACGAGTTTAATATCATAAAACGAGGAAGATATTAACACACAAAGATAAACTTTGCATTGCACAGAAATATTTGATTGACAAAGCAGAAACAGAACTACAAAAGAAAAGCTTCGGTAATAGAAAACTTTCTCCTCAGCGGTGCTGCAGCGTGTTCGATGCATTTCTGCATGTGAAAAAAGAGCTACTAGCTTACCCTCCGAAAACGTCGGAACAAATTTTTAATTCAGCATTACTTTAATCAGTCAACCACGTATTTGAAATCTAAACAGCTACTTTCTCGCATGACAAAATCTCAAAACTGAATTTGATGACAGTTTAACAGTTATAAAACGACAGTAGCGAAAGTTTGACCGGCTTCCTCCATTCCCGCTGGTTGATGCGAAATGCACGCTGGGATACTTGTCTCCAACAGCGGAACTGACTTCTCCTAATCAGCATTTCCTAGCCGGAAGCTTCGGACTGAAGAACAGAGGAAATTTATTTCCATCAATTTATTTCCAAATAATTTCCATCCTTACACTTTGTCAAAAAGTATTTTATTCAGACACATAAACGTTTGCTATATTTCCTTAAATTTTGGGTTCACTGATTATATGTATTATAAAAAAATCACAGAAAATGTATTTATATTCAAATTAAAAAGAGGAAACGTAATTTGTAGCCATTAGCAGTTCAGACAAACGGTTAATGGGATAAATATCTTCTCATTTTTCATCCTCTTTGGTTGTAGCCTAGGAGACGTTTTGTTTACTTCCGGGTTATGACAGACGACAACACGACACCAAGCAAAGCTGATTAAAGTTCCACAGAGATGGCAGGAGAGCCAGAGGACAACATACCCGGTAAACTAAACCGTTTCATCATCTCACATTCATCTTTTTTTGTAAACGATTTAAATGTGAAAAGTACTATTAGCCAGTTAGCATCTGAGCTATTCAGCGGTACCGTTACTTGATGTTAGCTTGAGCTCGGAGGCTAACGGATATTTCTGATAACCATCCAGAATATAAGTCTTAAAAATACTGTGAATAATCAACAAACATATTCTCTAATTTATCGTTGAATTTGACTCGTTTGATCTTTTTCTCATTATATAAATGGATTCAAACTGTAACTTTCGTGTTTTTAATCACGTTTTTTTTTTTAATCTAAAGAGATGTATTTTAATGTACTGTACATCCTTTTTAATGATCTTTAATTAACGTTTTATGTATGTATTATACGTATTAATCCTTATTGGCCTTTTGATGTGTTATACTGTGAACTATAATTGCTGTGTGTATATTATTATATTAAAATATGTAGTATATCATTACATAATTTAGCATACATTTATTTTTAGTGGTTATGATTCTATGTAATTAAACAGTAATATGTTTATTGACTTGCATTCTTAATATTACACGATTATAACAATAAGATTAAACACTAATATTACCTTTAAGGCTGCAACTAACAGTTATTTTCAGTGTTCAGTGATGTCTTTTTTTTTAATTACTCAATTATTTAATCTATAAAGTAATGAGAAATGTCATTACAGCTTAGCAAAAGCCCAAAATATCATTTTCTGATCTGTTTGTTTTCATTTGTTGTAATGGAAATCAAATTAGTTTAGCAAATTTCTGAATACATGGCTTTAATTACTTATCAAATGATAAATGTGAATCCTGTAATTGCTGAATCAAGAATTCCTGTGTTTGCTGTCGTTTTTCCTCTCATTGACTCGTTTCTTTCTTGCAGAATCAGGAGCAGTTTTCACGTTTGGAAAGAGTAAATTTGCCGACAACGTTCCCAGCAGATTTTGGCTGAAGAATGACGTTCCTCACAGAATCGCTTGTGGTGACGAGCACACGGCGTTAATAACACGTATGAGCATCTCCTCATAACATTTCTCTGGTTATTAATTATGCTTTGCTTTAAGCAGCATTTCATCTGATAAGTTTAGTGTTGCTGATGAATAAAAGCTTTCTGTGTGAGGAGAGGAAGAGGAATCGTAACGCGCCGCTCTTTGTCTCCACAGAAAATGGGAAACTCTTCATGTTTGGCAGTAATAACTGGGGTCAGCTCGGTTTGGGATCCAAATCCAGCGTGAACAAGCCCACCTGTGTGAAAGGTTGGTGTTAAAACAGTTTTTCTTTCCCGTTTTAGAACAGAAAGAGAGAGTTTTCTCCACTGACAGAAGCTCCTCAGAGCTTCATTCAGCAGTTTAAACAGCAGAACTTCACAGAAAACAGCTCCAAAGCTTCAAATCTGGAGCTCGACAATGACGAGATTCACAAATGAAACAAGAAAAATGTCCTCATGTTTCCTCTGAGCTTTCCTCGTCTTTCACATGAAACCTGAACAGAACGCCATCTTTGTTGTTTGGAAATAAATGGATGTTTTGTTCATGAAAAACTCCTTCATGTGATTTCAGCTCTGAAGTCAGAGAAAGTTCAGCTTGTTGCCTGTGGAAGAAACCACACCATCATCTGCACAGGTCAGCTCAGCCGCAGGAAGCAGCAGGCTTTCATGTTCATCACACCACCTAAAAACCACGCGTGTGTGTGTGTGTGTGTGTGTGTGTGTGTAGCTCAGGGAAACGTGTACGCTGCAGGAGGAAACGGCGAGGGTCAGCTGGGCCTGGGTGACTGCGAGGAGAGAACCTCCTTCCAGCTGCTGCATTTCTTCGCTTCACACGGACCAATCAAAATGCTGGCTGCCGGTTCCAACACGTCGGCTGCTCTCACGGGTAAGACGCCGCACACGCCTTAAAACAACCGGAACATTTCCTGCTGGAGTTTGTTGAAGTGACGTCTTGCTGTTCTCGGCTCAGAGAGCGGGAAGCTGTTTATGTGGGGCGATAACGCCGAGGGTCAGCTGGGTCTGGGTCAGGAGAGCCAGGTGTCTTCGCCTCAGGAGGTCAGCGTGGGCCGGCCCGTGGCGTGGGTTTCCTGTGGATACTATCACTCCGCCTTTGTTACGGGTTCGNGCGTGGGCCGGCCCGTGGCGTGGGTTTCCTGTGGATACTATCACTCCGCCTTTGTTACGGGTTCGTATCGGTCCTGTTTCATTTCTGCCAAACTGTCGCTGCGTTTCCTGAGTTTTGGTTTTTCTCCGTGTTTGAAGAGGACGGAGGTTTGTACACGTTTGGCGAGCGGGACAGCGGGAAGCTGGGTTTGGGTACCGACCAGCTGACGGGGCACCGAGTCCCTCAGCAGGTGAAGAGCATCAAGGAACGCGTGACGCTGGTGGCGTGTGGCGGCGGACACACGGTGGCCCTCACAGGTACACGCCAACGCACACGCCAACACAGCTTTTACTAAATAAACAGATGAGTTTAGCATGTCGTGTTTTCAGACGACAGCGTGTTCTCGTTCGGGCTGGGTCAGTTCGGCCAGCTCGGACACGGGACCTTCATCTTCGAGTCCCGGCTGCCGCGACCCGTCGACCACTTCAAGAAGGGACGAGTGCGTCAGATGGCCTGTGGCGAGAACCACACCGCTGTCATCACGGGTACGCACACACACGCGCACACACAGAGTCAGATTGTGTGGTACAGGAAGTAGGGCAGCTTTGAACATGTGTGGCAGCGGGTTCGATGTTTTTTTTTTTTAGATGGCGGTTTGCTCTACACGTTTGGCGATGGGCGACACGGGAAGCTGGGTCTGGGCGAGGAAAACTTCACCAATCAGTTTAAGCCGACCGTCTGTCCGCGCTTCCTCAAGTTCAACGTGCAAGCGGTAGGTTTCCTTCTCACGTTTCACGCCAAAGATCCTGCAGACGTGGATCATGGCTTCAGGTCTGCGTGTTCGTGCCTCCAGGTGACGTGCGGCGGCTGTCACATGGCGGTATTGGCGCGGCCCAGAGAGCCGAGCAGTGGCGACGTGACTCTGGAGGAAGACGACATGACGGAAGACTTCCTGGAGAAGTCCTTTGTGGAGGTGCTGGGCGAGAGCGCCGACTCCTCCTTCCTGCAGAGGAGCCTCTCCGCCCGCGTCCGCCGCCGAGAGAGGGTGGGTGCCAACGCTCAGCTCATACTCCTCCTCTGACTCCTCCCTCCTCTGACTCCTCCCTCCTCTCCACAGGAACGATCTCCGGACCACTTTGGCGCCATGTTCAGCACTCTGCCCGCCCGGACGCTCGGCTACCTCAGTGCCCCCGTCCACAGCCACACCGTCCCGCCCAGACTGACCCCGCCAAAGCCCGCCCACAGGAAGGAGCTCAACGGCACCCACCAACACCAGAACCCAGAGTCCATCCAGCACGGTACCGACCTCCTCCTCATGTCATACAACTTTTAATATGAAAAAAATAAAACGCACAAATGTTTTTAAATAGGCTTTCTGATTGGACGAACACGTGTCTGCTTTCTCACCAATCAGAGCAGAGCGGCGTGGAGGCAGACAGCTTGACGGACACCGACAGCGTTAAAGGGCTCGGAGAAACCACCGACTTCCTCAACATGGTGAGAGTCAGCAGTAAGGATGATGCTGTGACTCCTGACCTCCCTGTGGACATGCAGGAAGAGGAAGAAGGGAAATTACTGGTAACTTTTCCTTCCTCTTCCTCACAGACACACGTGATGAAGATGGCTCCCGGCGATAAGACGCTCACTCTGTCTCCGGTTCAGAAGGTAACGCTGATTTTATTCAGTCAACGTTTTTAGAAAACGACCCACGATCCTCATTTCTCTGTCCATCCCAAAGCTTTTATTTTGAAAGTCAGATTATTTCATGTCTGCAGCCTGAGAAACAGCATGAACTAATCTGTCTTCCTGCATGTCTCTGTCCTCTCTAATCGCGGCTCTTTTCATCCTTTTCCTGCTTTTCGTGCTGATAGAGGACGGGGAGGCATGGGAAGGAAATGAAAGGGGGAAATGAAAAAGAGAACCAAAGGAGGGGGAGGAACCTCCCAAAGCAGGAAGTTTTCTCCCCCACTTCCTCCTTCCATAAGAGAGGAGATCTCAGCCCTCGCCGGACGCCGCCCGCTGAGCTCGTGAGGAGCCGCCGCAAAACGCAGGGCGGCGCCACTCAGAGCAGAACAGCTGGCAAGGAAAACGTGGACGCATCTGATCGAGCCGCCAGAAACGAAGCTCAGAGCTCAGAGGAAGTTAGAAAACCGAAACGCAAGCAGGCCGCCAGGCCAAGAGCAGCGGAGTCCGAGCCGGACCGCAGGAAGCAGCNGAAACGCAAGCAGGCCGCCAGGCCAAGAGCAGCGGAGTCCGAGCCGGACCGCAGGAAGCAGCCGGACGCCAAAAAGACAATTTCAGAGGTTAAAGTTCAGCCTGGATCCGTTCAAAGCAAACCGATAGTCGTTCAAAGTCACCAAGCGGCGAAACACGGAGGAAGTGAGTCGCCACGGTTCAACGTCAGCGCCGCTCTGCCAGACAGACGGTCCACACAAACGTCCCCACGCACACACCAAGACCTCAAGACATCCAAAAATGAGAAAAACAAAATGGAGGCTGAGTCCAGATCTGCAGACGAAGATCTGCCAAAGCTCGGCCTGATCGCCGCCGCCGCCTCGCTTCTAGGCTCTGGATTGGTCCAAGAGGTGACAGCGCTGTCACCCTCCCCGTCTGACGGCTTCAGGTCAGAGAGCGAGCATAGCCTCTCAAAACACGATGCGGCGAAGTCCCACAGCGAAGACTCAGATGATGAAGATCAGAGTAAGAGAAGTGCTGTTAGCATCAACATCATTCCTGAGAGCGACGAGCGGCGAGACGAGCGGCGAGACGAGCGGCGAGATGAGCGCTCGTACAGAGGAGCGACGAGCCACGAGGAGAAGGAAACCAGCGCAGACGAGAGAGAGCAGACTGAGAGTTACTCTGCTGCAGCCAATCAGCAGGAAGACGAAAGCGATGAAAGAACGAGAGCAGAAAGCGAGGAAGAGGAGGAGGACAGTCAGAGTGTGGACAAAGTGACAGAGGGAGAAGACAAAGACAGTGAAATGCTTCAACCCTTCCAGACAGAAGATGAAGAGACTGTTACAGAAAAAGATGAGAGTGATGAAGAGGAGGAGGAGGAGGAGGAGGAGGAGGAGAGGGAAAGCAAAACAGGAACGTATGAGGGAGAGGAGAGTGAATCACAAGCTACTGGAAACAATGAGGAAGAGGAAGAGGAAAAGCACAGCAGTGGACCTGTGGGAAGTGAAGAGGAGACTGAAGACACAGAAAGCAAAGCAAGTCATGTGGAAGAGGAGGAGGAGGAGGAGGAGGAGGAGGAGGAAAGCAAGGAAGGATCAAGTTATGAGACGGAGAGCAAGGGAGATTCTGAAAGTGAGGAGGAGGAAGATGATGAGGAAGAGGAAGGAGAGAGAGAGGATGATGAAGAGGAAACTGAAACTTTAGAGTCTTCAGAGAGAGAAGAGAGTGATGCAGAGAGCATGACTGAGGGAGGAGAAGAGGAAGAGGAGAAGAAAGAAAAGGAGAGCAGTGCTGAGGAGGAAGAGGAGGAGGATGAGGAGAGCAGTGAGGAAGCAGAGAGTGAAACTGAGGACAGTGATGAAGATGATGGAGCAGGAGAAGAGGAGGAGAATGATGAAGAGGAGGAAGAGGAGGAAGAACAGGAAGAAGAGGAGGAAGAACAGGAGGAAGAAGACCAAAGTGAGAAAGAGCATGAGGAAGATGAAGAGGTTGAGGATGAAACTGATGAAGATGATGATGAGGAAAGTGTAGAAGAGGAAGAGGATGAAGACAAAGAAGAGGAGAAAGAGGAGGAGGAGGAGAAGGAAGAACAGGTGGACAAAAAGAGAAAGAAGTCTACTGAAGCTAAAAGAGGAAGTGATAAATCAGTGAATAGAAGCAGGCTGAGGTCAGAGGTCAAAGGTCAGGCTGCGGGGGAGCCAGAGGAGTTTTGGGATGACGTGTTACCTCAGTACCTCAACCTGAAATAATCATTCAGATTCTATAAATTATCAATATTTCTTAGTATTATCATTATTTTCCTCATTTATCTTTGATCACATCTTGCAGTTGACCTTTCTGCCACCAGAGGGCGCCTTCTTCTTCCTGCAGCTTCACATTAAAAGCTTTCCACCGGAAACACTGGAGGGCTTTTAGTGTGAAGGAGATGGACACAGAACCAGCAGCTCAGTTGAAGATGTGGCTGATCTAAAATAAAAATAATAATAATAATAATAATAAAAATAATAAAAAAGCTGTCACTGATCTGCTCTTATTTCCTCTAAAGTTAAAAATCTGGATAAAAAGCAAAAACTACGAGCCTTACCTCTTCTCGCTTTTTACTCAAATCAACAAACACGTCCAAGTTGTGTTTTGAAATCTTCGTTAACTTCTTTTCATAATTTATGGCGCTCATTCTGCCGCTTTGCTAAACATCTTGTTGGTTTTGTTGAGTATTTTGAAGCAAAGATTCCATGTTTCAGCTCCATCATTTCTGTTTGTTTGAAGTTTTTCTTACGGACTCAAGGAGCCTTCATCTGGAGCAAACCGTGGACATTTTTACGTTTTCTTTTCTTCTTTTTACCTTTTTGACACAAAATTAATCAATTTATGATTTGTATTTGTAATAAATAATTTGTTAAATTTGTTGTGCTTTGTTTTTGTTTTGTTGTCAATAAAGATAACTTTTGAAAAAGCTTATTTGGAGGGACAATGCTACATGTTATCATGCTAACATGGGATTATGCTAACATGCTAGCATGCCAACATGCTAAAATGTTAGCACTGAGCCTGACATTTCCTAAAATGGCCACCATACTGAGATTAAAGCATTTTACTAACAACATGGATTTTGTCTGGCACAACCCTCAGGACAAACTTAACATTTTAGCCCCACTAGTGGTAAAATATAATAATAGCACAGCGGTTTCTCCATGTTTCATCTGTCCAACCATTTGGTTTCCTGGTGCATGAAGAGCTTTACGGCGCTTCTGTGGATAGGTTTTTAAGTTTAGGTTCCGCATTCGTTCACCTGTGTCGCTGGCGTTTGATTGGCTGTTCCAGGAGGAGGTGGGGCTTGTTTTTCATTCTCACAGAGCTCCTTAGTGTCCCTCCCGTCCTCGTAGTGTCCAGCTGTTAGCTCACTAATTAGACATTTAACGTTAATATCAAACAGACGTGGTCATTTCTTTTTCTGATGCAGATCCTTACGAGAAGCAGCAGGATTAAAAAAATTACCATGTTTTTTGTATTTCCCAGGACATTTTTTTTCTAGGATAGTTTTCATTTTTTCATCCTTTCTTGTAAACCCTATCCTTTACATTTTTTTTAACAGCCTCCTTCCTCATTAGGTTGGTTTCCTTCCTGTAGCTCTCCCGTCTATTAGATTTACTTCTTACACTGCAAAAATATAAATCTTTCCATGTAATTTGATGTTGTGTTAAGAGCTAAAGTTTTTTTTTTGTTTTTTAAACATATATCTTATTTTTGTCTAGAAATTAACTGGAAACAAATGAAACTGCATGGAAGAGGAGAATGGAAGGCAGCATTGTTTGCAGTGTAGGATCTTCTCATATTTTTGTCAGTAATCTTACATGCATTTATGTATTTTGTTGTGTCTTTAATTCAGGATTTGAAATGGACTAAAGATGAAGAAGAAGGCAAAGAGGAGGAGATTGAAGATGATGAAGAGGAAGAGGAGGAAGAAGAAGATGATGCAGCCAAAGAGATGGAGGAACAGCCCTCACAAAGTTTGGACGACTCAGCAGAGAAGGCAGCAGAGGAGACTCAGAGCCCCGTAAAACTTTTATCAGCGTTTAGATTTGTTAGAGTGAATAACACGCGTGACTTAGATCTGAACCTGTTTGCTCACATGTTCACATCTGATCTTTCCAGAAACCCAAAGAGCTGCAAGAAGAATCTAAATGTGATGGAGAGAAGAAAGGTGATGGAAACATTTACTCAGCTGCTGGAAAAATGAAAATGTCTCATCTTTTGCAAAGTATTCTGGGAATTTTTTAAAATACAATTGTGCTATTTCATCCGCAGAGGAAATCAGGGAGGGTCCCGACCCCACCAAGCCAGCCAATGGGACGGCAAACAACAACTCAAACAGCCAATCAGGTTCCAACAGGAAGGTACAAGTTCCTTTTTCCTCAGTGCTCACCTCCTTGTCTGTCTCAGGCTCAGAACTTATCAGTCAACCTTGGCTCTTTGTCCTGCTGTTGCAGCTGTCGCTGTTCAGCCACCTTTCCTTCTCCAGGCCGAAGCAGGTGGAGAAGGATGAAACTCCAGCAGGGGGCGCCGTCAGCAGCAGCACGCCCGTCCAGGCAGAGCAGCCCTCTGTCGCTGCTGGGAGCAGCCAATCAGAGACAAGCAGGGGCGGAGCCCAGGTAAAGCCTGCCAGCGCCAGGAGGACTCACTCTGGTACCTGCAGCTTACTGTGATCGTACGGCGGCGCCCCCCGGTGGCGAACCTCAGCGTGAGACCAAAGTTCCCGCAGCATAATGGCTTATTAAACATGTTCATACTGATAAAGCTCAGCCTCATCTTAAAGGGCCAGTACACCCTTTTCACAGGAAACACAGCTGCCCTTTCTGAATAAAACCCCTCTGCAATTCAGCCAAACATGAACAGCAGGAATGATATTTTTCTGAGACTGGAATAGTTTACAGCAGATCCACTCAGATGAAATCATGTGCGGATCGTCGCTTTCACAACAGGAAATGACAATATCAAACTTCCTGTACCTTCACACGTTTGGGGCTGAAACGATCTCAATTCCAAGTCCAGCCTTCACAGACTTTGGTGGTTCAAAGTCAAACAAAATGTGCCTTTGACCTCCAAAACGGGACTTTGTGGGTATTTTTTCCCCATGCTAGTTTAGATCACAGTTTATCACAAAATAACAGCAAGATATTGAAAATGCCACTATGATTTTTCAGAGAAGCTGCCGGAGACTCTTCTGGAGTCAGCAGCAGTTTGAGCTGAATCCAAACTGGATGTCAGCTTCGTTTCCTGCTCTCGTCTCTTCGATGTGCTTTGGGATGAAGCCAGATGATTCATGATGTCATCCTACAGGAATTCTGGGAATCGCAGTTCAGTGTATTCAGACTGTGCTGCTGCTTTAAAGGAGCATACCGGTGGTTTTGCATGTTTGAGCCCAATAAATACAACCCGCAGACATGTTACATTACTGCCAAACCTTTCCCTACACTGGAGTGGTAAATATTAGAATTGTTTTTCCTACCTTCCAGACTGCCATTGGTTTCAGTTCATTCCAGTACAATAAAAAAATCAACTTGTAGAGAGTTTAAATGCTGAGATAAATATTCCATCACAGCAACAAGATGTCCATTAAATTTAAATTAAACTAAATTTAACCAATCCCGCATGGAGCTGCACAGAAGCAAATGTATGTCTCCCCAGGAAAAAAACCCCAAGAGAAGATTTGCCAAGAAATTAAAAAACCCACCATCCCTTCTACATTTGGACTTGTTGGATTTGGAAAGATTCAGGGATTTGGTGAAATAACAGGAAAAGTAAATACAGTTTTATGATGTGGAAAACGGCTGTCAGCAATGTAACGTGTACGCAGGCTGTATTTATTGAGCTCCAACATGCAAAATCACTGATATGGTCCTTTAAGTACCATATCTGTTCATAAGTGACCTCGAGCCTTCCAACTGTATTATTATTATTATTATTATTATTATCATTATTATCACAAACACATGAATACTTCGTCTTTTTACCGTTTGTTGTTGTGTGGCACATTTTTTCTTCCAGCTGAGCTTTGTGTGTGTGTGTGTGTGTGTGTGTTGTTAACTGTGAGGATGTAAATAATTTTATTTATTATGNTGAGCTTTGTGTGTGTGTGTGTGTGTGTGTGTGTGTTGTTAACTGTGAGGATGTAAATAATTTTATTTATTATGAAATGGTCCTGAAGCACATTTGCACTTTTATTGGAATTGTATACATTGCCATGATAATCTCATTTTAATCTCTTTATGATTTGGAATTTTGTGATACCAGTAAAGCGTTTTGATACGAAGTTTAGTATGAGTCGTTTTTCTACGGTTAGAAAAGGTCACAGAAAAAGAAAAGAAAAAAGGTTTGAAGAATAAAAAGTTTTCAGCACGTCTTCACCTTGACCTCCGTTTCTGTCGTCCTGTCAGTCGATCAGAAGCGTCCAGGCGAGAGAAAACTCTCTTCTTCCTCCGCTCACAAACAAAGGCAGCGTTCTGAAAAGATGCAAAACAAAGGCATCAATATCGCTGATAAAAAAGAGAAAAGCTTCACGTTAGCTCATGTTCGTCCTGGACGTACCTCGAGGTTTCCGCTGGCGGCTTGTTATGTCGTCGAGCTTCCTCTCCGCTCCAGAAATCTGCGTTTGACATCCAGTTAATGACGACGACCAAAACACAACAAATAAACAACCTATAACAGATTTCTTCTGTGCATGATGTGGTGTTTATGGGCTCAAACATGCAAAACCACCGGTACGGTCCTTTAACCCCCTGCAGCATTTTCTGCCCAGTCACATGCTGCTTCATGTGTGCCACTTTAGTTAAAGTGTTTGTAATTTCTAAGTTTAATATTAATGATTATTATGTACTTTGCTGTTTTTAAATCATATCAATCCAAAATTACAAATCATGTTTATCTGAATTCATTTTGAATAAATTAATGGAAAAAGTGATATTATTCTGAATCATCGTTAAAAATATGAAACACTCACGCTTGAGGCTGTCGCACAAAGTCAGCAAAGTGTTGATCGCTGCTGCACAACTCAATCACCCTCAGACGCTCCTGAATCTCCTGCAGGGAGGGGTCAAAGGTCAAGAGCACAATGGTTATGGAATGATACTGAGGTTGTAAGTCACATGTGACAGGAAGTGAAATCCGTTATGCACCTGGTCTGTGAGTTTGATGTTCTGGTAGACGTGTTGAACGTGTTCGGCACCGAGCTCACTGGAGGCATTGACGCTGGCGGAGCGGCTGTAGCGAGGAAGGTCGTCGTCATAGCAATGGGAGTGCTGTGGCGGTCCGTCATCATAGCGACGGTAGTACTGCGCAGTGACCGGCTCGCTCTCAAACATGGGGTTAAACTTGGTGGCGTGTTCAAGTGACAGAATGCCACGTCTGGAAGACCAGCACGGAAAAATCAGAAAGTTAACAAACAAACCAAAACTATTGATGAATTGATTGATTGATTGATTGATGACTGACTGACTGGAGGACTGATTGACTTATCGCGTCTCACCGTACGGGGTCCTCCATGTCCTCGCCGTCGTACTGCTCTCGGAGCGCCCTGGACAGGAAGAAGATGATGGCAGATGCCACTGAGAGGAAGCCAGCCACCGAGGCGATGGCGATGCCCACCACCAGAGGCTCCGACACGTACTCCTCGCAGCGCTCGCCACGGTACCACCAGTTCTCTCCAACACGACACCTGCCGACACGCACAGAGGTTGCAGGTTTGATTCCCAATGCAAACAAACAGTAACAGCGGCATTTTTTTGCTCTTAAAGGAGCATACCGGTGATTGTGCATGTTTGAGCCCAATTTTAACAATCCACATCCATGTTACGTTACTGACAACCATTTCCCCACAAAATATGCTACGTTAGCAGTAACTTTTAGAGTTTTTCCTACCTTCCAGGCTGCCATTGGCTTCTGTTCATTCCAGTACGCTATAAAAATCAATTTATAGAGACTTGAAACATGTTTGAGATAAATAATCCATCACAGAGAACCGATCTGACACGAAGCTGCATCGAAGACGACGTATTTCTCCACCAGAAAATACAGTCCGAGGAGAAGATGGCGTTCATCCAAACCTTAAAAATGACTATTAGCAGGCAAAACACTGAATGTTAAGGTCGATGTACCAGCTGAACATCTGATTTTGAAAGATTAGGAGATTTTGCTAGATAAACAGGAAATAGTTGCCAGCAGCGTAACGTGTCTGTGAATTCTACATATTGGGCCCAAACATTTGGTTTGGTTCTTTGCCACATGATGGCGACATAATATTTTACAGAAGAATAACAGATTGATGTTAATGGTGATGGATGGTGATGGTAAATGCTCCTCGCACCTGCAGATGGCGCCCTTGCCGGGGATGACGTCACACTTGCCGTCATTGAGGCAGAAGTCATGCTGCACATCGCAGACGCTTTGACACGGCAGGCCGTCCACGCTCATGTAGCCGGCGTCGCACACGCACTCCGCCTCACCCGACCAGCGGTTCATAGTGCATTTGGAAAACTTGTTACACGCCTGGAACTTACACGGATCCGCCCGGTCACCTGCAGGAAAAAACAATTAATCAATTCAGTAAGAAATTATTGATAGAGTATTGATGAGGAAAGTAATTATTCGTTGAAGTCCTGTCTAGACTGATCATTTAAAGGAGCATACCAGTGTCTCTGCATGTTTCAGCCCAATAAATCAACCTATATACACCTTACTGCCAACCTTTCCAAAACAAAAGACTAGATTTTACTTTTCCTGTTATTTTTGCCAGATTACTTAATCTTTCAAAATCATTTGTTCAGATGAGAATTAAAGGTCAGTGTTTCACCCTCTAACATGTACGTCCAAATACAGGAGACACGGTCAGTTTAATTTCTCCTGGGACTATATTCCCTGGCAGAGACAAACATTTTCATCCATACAGCTCCGTGTTGGATCGGTTAAATTACGTAACTTCAATAAAAGGCAATAAAAACTATTCTAGTATTTACTGCTCCAGTAGTATGTTTTTGGAAAATGGTTGTCAGTGCATGTGGATTGTATTTATTGGGCTCAATCATGCAAAACCACTGGTATGGTCCTTTAATATTACAGCTCCATAAATCATCAACATAGTGTTGTTGATTTTACATCATGAGGATAGAATTTAAAGGCTCCAGACTCTTCACACCATGATAACTCAAGAGAATCAGATGATCAGCTCAGTGCTTGTTTTTTTTTTTTT
>VXCM01002259.1:5583-15934 GCA_014773175.1 Lucifuga dentata
AGCCCAGGAGCCAGGAAGGGCACCCACATGCACCACCGAAGCAGACAAGCAGACCACCAGAAGAGCAGGCCAGGCCACATCCCGAAGCACACCCTCAAAGCCCCCCCCCCCACAGAAGTGCAAGAGGCACCCCCAGGCCCAGGGGGAGGGGCGCAGGGCACTGGCAGCGACCCACTGGGAGGGCCCCGGCCCCGCACCACATGGGCCACAACACCACAGGGGTAGAATGCCAGTGGCGGGGCATGAGGGGCCAAGGCTGACACACCCACGTCCCACACATGAGCAAGGCCCACCAAGCCGGCGAGGGCAAGACCCGGTGCCCAGGAAAGGGGCGGAACCCAGACACCTGAAGCCAGACACACACATGGCAGACCCCACCACCAAGACTCCCCTCACATAGCCGGCANTGCCCCGTCCACACCCAGAGCCCCACACGCCCAAGCCCAATGCGAGGAGGCCATGCAACTGAGAGCATCACCCAGCACCAACCACGACCTCCGCCCCCACAAGCAAGATGCCCCCCACAGGGACATCCCTAGAGCCCCCCATAGAGATGTCTGGCATCACACCAATCCACAGTGCCCTGGGCGCCCCACGGGCACTGTGGCACATGGGCAGGGGTACATGTCTGTACTTCCTGTCTGTACATGTCTGTACTTCCTGTCTGTACATGTTTGTACTTCCTGTCTGTACATGTCTGTACTTCCTGTCTGTACATGTCTGTACTTCCTGTACTGGGCAGTGGAGCCTAAAGGTCAGAGAAGCTTGTGACTGAGGTTGCCGGCTCAATCCCTGGACTGGCAGGAGAAGACAGGACTGGAGAGGTGAATGAAAACACACAAAACAAGAGTTTGTCAGACTTTTTTAAAAAATGTGTAGGAGTTCATGAACTCAGTTCTCAATTCTTGAGTGTTTCTTTCTTAAACTTTATACTAATTTTAATCAAGTTTAACGTAGGCCATATGTTGACGACATGTAGGTCATATATGACCTAATGTAGGGCATATGTTGACTCAACTCAGTTTCTTGGCTATTTCCACATAGGCTGCACTTACGTCTCAAAGTCAAATATGTATTATTGAGTTTGTCCTACTCTAAAGTACCAGCTTATAAAACGTATAAAAAGTGATTGGAAAATGTTGCCTTATTTTTTTAAAGTTAAACCAAACAATTTTTTTTTTTTTTTTTTTTTTTTTTTTTACAGTGCAGATATCAAATCTAAAAATTCACACTGCATATCAAAATATTAATTAAAAATGCAAAAAAATGAGTTGTTTATGACCTGGCTGGTATCCAATAAAACATAGTTCCACAGCTTAATCACCATTCTGATTATGTGCAAAGGCAATGAAGGAGCCTCAGAGGGCCACACCATGTTTTTCTGCAACAATACAATATCATGTTTAATGTTATAGAGATATTGTACTTTTGTAAAGATGTCAAAGGTCTTCCTTAAATTTATTCATCACTGAGTTAAGTCAACACCAGAGGGGCAAACCCCCCTTTCATAAATACATCTGTCTCAGGGTTTGGTCCAGAACCTTCTGTTTGAAGGTTACAAAAACGCTGATTTATCTGAGTTAAAGGAAGAACCTTTGCGTGTATCAGGGTTAGCAGATTTAACTATGAAGAACTCCTCATTATCGAACCAGAAACCCTCAAGCAAGACTCTACGGTTCTTAAGACTCTTCAGCACTTTTTAAACCTGTTCACATACATTTGATAATTCCTTATATTTTTCATTATTATTGCATAGTTATATCTGGCTCACAAACTCACTCACTCACTTTCTAACAGATAAACCATGCTGATTACCTTTGAATCATTGTATACTGGAAAAATGCCAGTTTGAATAATTACTGTATTTTAAAATCTCATATTTATCTCATACTCATATACTTATTTATTCATACAGCTCTTTTTAAACCAGAGTTTAGGAAGTGCTAATTTTGCCAGTTTGGTTGCACTAATATTTCAGATCAAATATTGTTGACATGGTGCGGTCAATTTAAAATTAAAGCCACCAAAAACAATTAAAAGTGTGACATATAGAAAAAACTTACATACAAGCATTTGTCTTTAAAATGTAACCTTTCACAGGTGCTTGATTTAATTTTACCACACTTTAGCATGAAAAATGAGGTAAAACAAGTGGAAGACATGTTTGCAGGAGTAAGTTTGCCTTTTGAAGAATCTTTCCAGAAGCTTCTGAGCAGAAAAGGGTTTGTAGAGGTGGATGGTTGCCTGTTTCATTATTTTGCTCCAGCTTTTGGTTTTCAAATTAAAGTTGAATCACCAAATCAACTTTCTAAACTTGGAGCCTGATCTGCAGCCAGGCAATATATGGACGTATCCATAAACACAGCCAAAGCGGATTTGCATCGAGATATGTGCTTCATTCCACGATGCCAAGCCACCCAATAGGTAAACAAGGGTGTGTGTGTGTGTGTGTTGGAAATAACACCTTGGGAATGGTCTGTGGTTGAGTGTTCCCTCATGAAATATGATTTCATAAACCTTTCCAAAAAATTATAATAACCCAGATAAGCTTGGGGCTTTAGCAATCCGCAGAATGGCGGGTTTGAGAGTTTAACATCAGTACCTCTGGAGGTAATTCTGATGCAAATGTGTGTGAAGACTCATAGATAAATGCCTTTAGCTGGTGAATGAGGTCCAGGTGGGAGTGTGCTTTATGTTTCAGGGACTGAAAGGAGAAAAAAAAAACAACAAAAAAAAAAACAGATTCTATGTAGTGGAGAAAAAATGACAACAAATCCTAAAGAAAATGCAGATGGCAGCTCGCCTCCCGCTGCATTGTGACGGGCTTTGCTGTTTCATATGCATCACACTCGCCTCCTCCGTCAGGTGGCTTATAAGCCAGCTGCTGTTCCAGGCAGCGATTAGCCTGGTAGTCCTCAGCTTTTCACTCAGTGACTTCTTTTGACCGTTTCTTCTGCAGGGGAAACACGACACAAGAGTTCAGCAAGGAGCAAAACACATAAATATGAGCTGTATGAAGTCAAGCATATTAAAGGATTAGTCTGACGTTTTTCTTTGCTAATACTCAGAGATGCTTTCTTGGTTCATTTTGATTGCTACAGGCTAACAACTTACTTTATGCTGTTTTGTACTATTTTACACGTTACACACTCGGGGCAGGGAGGGGGGGGGGGGGGGNTTTTTATTTTTATTAATTTTTTTTTTTTTTAACAACATTACACTATGTGTTTCTTGTTTATTTACTTGGATTCTCAGGAAAAGCTATTCTTCCTGGGGTCCATTCAACCAAACATAAAATCACACATCCATGTCAAAAAGAAAAATAAAATCAAGAAAAAACCAAAAGAATCCAATCACATTATCCCAAACTACATGACAAAAGATATCACAAACACACCACAAACATCACAAATACATCACAAACACCACAAACACATCACAAAAGATATCACAAACACATCACAAACATCACAAACACATCACAAACACATCACAAACATATCACAAACACAATACAAACATATCACAAACACAATACAAACATATCACAAACACATCACAAACATCACAAACACATCACAAACACATCACAAACATATCACAAACACAATACAAACATATCACAAACACAACACAAACATCACAAACACATCACAAACACAATACAAACATATTACAAATACAATACAAACACATCACAAACACATCACAAACATATCACAAATACAATACAAACATATCACAAACATCACAAACATCATAAACACATCACAAACACATCACAAACATATCACAAACACAATACAAACATATCACAAACACACCACAAACACCACAAACACATCACAAACATATCACAAATACAATACAAACATATCACAAACACATCACAAACATATCACAAACACAATACAAACATATTACAAACACACCACAAACATCACAAACACATTAAAAACACATCACAAACACATCACAAACATATCACACATACAATACAAACATATCAAACATATCATAAACACACCACAAACATCACAAACACATCACAAACACATCACAAACATATCACAAACACAATACAAACATATCACAAACACACCACAAACATCACAAACACATCACAAACACATCACAAACACACCACAAACACATCACAAACATATCACAAATACAATACAAACATATCACAAACACATCACAAACACATCACAAACATATCACAAATACAATACAAACATATCACAAACACATCACAAACACATCACAAACATATCACAAACACAATACAAACATATCACAGACATATCACAAACACATCACAAACATCACAAACGCATCACAAACACAATACAAACATATCACAAACACATCACAAACATCACAAACACATCACAAACATAATACAAACATATCACAAACACATCACAAACATCACAAACGCATCACAAACATAATACAAACATATCACAAACACATCACAAACACAATACAAACATCACAAACACACATCACAAACACATCAAAAACACATCACAAACACATTACAAACATCACAAACACATCACAAACATCACAAACATCGCAAACATCACAAACATTGCAAACATCACAAACTCATCACAAACATCACAAACATCACAAACATCGCAAACATCACAAATGCATCACAAACATCACAAACATCACAAAAGCGCCACAAACACATCACAAACATCACAAACATCACAAAAATCACAAATGCATTACAAACATCACAAACACATCACAAACATCACAAACACATCACAAACATCACAAACGCTTCACAAATACATCACAAACATTACAAACGCATCACAAACACATCACAAACATCACAAAAGCATCACAAATGCATCACAAACACATCACAAACACAATACAAAAACACATCACAAACACATCACAAACATCACAAATGCATCACAAACATCACAAACACATCACAAACATAATACAAACATATCACAAACACACATCACAAACACATCACAAACACATCACAAACATCAGAAAAGCATCACCAACATCACAAACGATTCACAAACACATCACAAATATCACAAACACATCACAAAAATCACAAAAGTGTCACAAACGCATCTCAAACGCATTACAAATGCATCACAAACATATCAAACACATCACAAACGCATCAAACACATCACAAACGCATTACAAACACATCACAAACACATCACAAACATCACAAACACAAAAACATCACAAACATCACAAACACATCACATCACAAACACATCACATCACAAACACATCACAAACATCACAAACACATCACATCACAAACACATCACAACATCACAAACACATCACAAACATCACAAACACATCACAAACGCATCACAAACACATCACAAATGCATCACAAACACATCACAAACACATCAAAAACACTTCACAAACATCACAAACATCACAAACACATCACAAACTAATCACAAACCACTGACTGTCCTGTATAGAACAAATATTTTAACGAAGACTGTCCTGTAACGAACAAATGTCTTAAATAAGACTGTCCTGTATAGAAAAACTGTCTTAACAGACTGTCCTGTAAAGAACACATCTTAAAGAAGACTGTCTTGTACAGGGAATAACTTATCATCTCACTTTAAAAGTGTAAAAAAATAAAATCATTTTTAAAAGGAAATTTAAGACACTATTTAAATAACCTTTTAGAGGGTAAAACTGTTTTCTTTCCCACTGTCCAGTGTGTTGGTTCTTGCTGTGTCCTGGTTGTTGTTCTGGGTTGGCAGAGGGTGGATCGCTGGGGTCAGAGGTCAGATGTGGCTGTTTGGCATTGTTTATATTGTTAGTGATGTTTTTGATGTATTTGTGATGTTTGTGATTGGTTTGTGATGTGTTTGTGATGTTTGTGATGTTTGTGATGCATTTGTGATGTTTGTGATGTTTGAGATGTTTGTGATGCGTTTGTGATGTTTGTGATGTTTGTGATGTGTTTGTGATTTTTGTGATGTTTGTGATGTTTCTGATGTTTGTGATGCGTTTGTGATGTTTGTGATGTGTTTTTGATGTTTGTGATGTTTGTGATGTGTTTGTGATGTTTGTGATGTGTTTGTGATGTTTGAGATGTTTGTGATGTGTTTGTGATGTTTGTGATGTGTTTGTGATGTTTCTGATGTTTGTGATGCGTTTGTGATGTTTGTGATGTGTTTGTGATGTTTCTGATGTTTGTGATGTTTGTGATGTTTGTGATGTTTGTGATGTTTCTGATGTTTGTGATGCGTTTGTGATGTTTGTGATGTTTCTATACAGGACAGTCTTATTTAAGATATTTGTTCGTTACAGGACAGTCTTCTTTAAGACGTGTGTTCTATACAGGACATTATTCAGACATTTGTTCTATAAGGACAGTCTTCTTTAAGACATTTTTTTCTATACAGGACAGTCTTCTTTAAGACATTTGTTTGTTACAGGACAATCTTCATTAAGACATTTGTTCTATATAGGACAGTCTTCTTTAAGGCCTTTGTTCTATACAGGACAGTCTTCCTTAAGACATTTGTTCTTTACAAGACAGTATTCTTTAAGACATTTGTTTGTTACAAGACAGTCTTTGTTAAGACATTTGTTCTATAAAGGACAGTATTATTTAAGACATTTGTTCGTTATAGGTCAGTCTGCTTTAAGATTTTTTTTCTATACTTCACAGTCTTCTTTAAGGTGTTTGTTCTGTACAGAACACTCTTCTTCGGAACATTTGTTCTATACAAGAAAGTCTTCTTTAAGACGTTTGTTCTACACAAGACAGTCTTCTTTAAGACATTTGTTCTATAGAGGACAGTATTATTTAAGACATTTGTTCATTACAGGTCAGTCTTCTTTAAGATATTTGTTCTATACAGCACAGTCTTCTTTAAGGTATTTGTTCTGTACAGAACACTCTTCTTTGGAACATTTGTTCTATACAGGACAGTCTTCTTTAAGACATTTGCTCTATACAAGACAGTCTTCTTTAAGACATTTGTTCGTTACGTGACAGTCTTCTTTAAGACGTTTGCTCTATAAAGGACAGTCTTCGTTAAGACATGTGTTCTTTAAAGGACAGTCTTCTTTAAGGCATTTGTTCTATACAGGACAGTCTTCTTTAAGACATTTGTTTCATGTAGGACGGTCTTCTTTAATACGTTTGATCTATACAGGACAGTCTTCTTTAAGACATTTGTTTCATATAGGATGGTCTTCTTTAAGATGTTTGATCTATACAGGACAGTCTTCTTTAAGATATTAGTTCTATACAGGATAGTATTCTTTAAAGCATTTGATCCATACAGGACAGTCTTCTTTAAGACGTTTGTTCTATAGAGGACAGTCTTTTTTAAGACATTTGTTCTATACACGACAGTCTTCTTTAAGATGTGTGTTCTATACAAGACATTCTTTATAATACATTTGTTCTATATGGACAGTCTTCTTTAAGACATTTGTTCTATAGAGAAAAGTATTCTTTAAGACATTTGTTTGTTACAGGACAGTCTTCCTTAAGACATTTGTTCTTTACAGGACAATATTCTTTAAGGCATTTGTTCTATACAGGACAGTCTTCTTTAAGACATTTGTTTGTTACAGTACAGTCTTCGTTAAGACATTTGTTCTTTACAGGACAGTCTTCTTTAAGACATTTGTTGTTTAGTGGACAGTCTTCTTTAAGACATTTGTTCTATACAGGTCAGTCTTCTTTAAGACTTTGTTCCTACAGAGGACAATCTTCTTTAAGACATTTGTTCTATACAAGACAGTATTCTTTAAAACATTTGTTTGTTACAAGACAGTCTTCGTTAAGACATTTGTTCTTTACAAGACAGTATTTGTTAAGACATTTGTTCTTTACAAGACAGTCTTCTTTAAGATGTTTGTTCTTTACAGGACAGACTTTTTTAAGACGTTTGTTCTGTACAGGACAGTCTTCTTTAAAACATTTGTTGTATAAGGACAGTCTTCTTTACGATGTTTGTTCTTTACAGGACAGTCTTCTTTAAGACATTTGTTTAATAAGGACAGTCTTCTTTAAGACGTTTGTTCTATACAGGACATTCTTCTTTAAGACATTTGTTGTAGACAGGACAGTCTTCTTTAAGATGTTTATTCCATACAGGACAGTCTTCTTTTAGACGTTTGTCCTATACAGGACAGTATTCTTTAAGACATTTGTTGTTCTATAAGGACTGTCTCCTTTAAGAAATGTGTTATATACAGAGCAGTCTTCTTTAAGACGTGTGTTCTATACAAACATTCTTTTTAAGACATTTGTTCTATAAGGACAATCTTCTTTAAGACATTTGTTCTTTACAGGACAGTCTTCTTTAACATGTTTATGCTATACAGGACAGTCTTCTTTAAGACGTTTGTTCTATGAGGACAGTCTTCTTTGAGATGTTTTTTCTTTACAGGACAGTCTTCTTTAAGATGTTTGTTCTATAATGACAGTCTTCTTTAAGATGTTTGTTCTATACAGGACAGTCTTCTTTAAGACATTTATTCTATAGAGGACAGTCTTCATTAAGACGTTTGTCCTATAGAGGACACTCTTCTTTAAGAAGTTTATTCTATAGAGGACAGTCTTTTTTAAGATGTTTGTTCTGGTTTGATGAAGGTGAATTTTTCCAGTTACAGCTTGTCTCATTCTATAACAATGTTTATTTTCAATATAAACCTTTATCATATAAATGGTTGTAGTTTGTATTTACTGTGGAAGAAATGTAGGAATTTATTTCTTCTTCTCTTTGTTGTCTTATATGACGTAAGTTGTCATGGTGACAGAGAACGCTGCCATGTCACATCACGCTCTGCTGCTGTTACGTCTCTTAGTGGTTTTAGTGAAATAAACACTTTTTGGTTGGTTTGACCTCACTACGTCACCTTGTCGTAGCCAGCCGTGTCGATTCTAACATGGATAAACGCCAAGCGTTTGTTGCTGTGATGTGTTTTTATGGAAAGCCTCGTCTCATCAGTGTCTGGAAATAACAGAATAAAAGCAGCAGTACAGGATGCTCATTACTTTACAGCATCCTGTTAACTTTATCCTACTTACCATCAAATACTCAATGTTCTGCCTGAACCCATGATGCAGTAATTGAAAAGTGAACACGATACAGTGTTAACATTTACACGCCAACATTTATTAGGCTTTAATGGCTGGTAGAGAATGGAAGCTAATCAGAACCATTTTAACCATGTTCATTGGAACGTAGCCAGAGCACTTAGGGGATGGAAAGCTGGAGTTAAGATGTCATGGATTTTCAGATGTGATCATGGACTCAGGCTTTTCAAATTAATATACTCCTTTTGAAACTGGGACTAGAATAAATAGTGAAATTGAAAAACCACATATTGATGTCATCTCTTGCCAGTGTGATACGATGTTTTTTCTACCTGTCATTAGCCATGTTATGCCTTTAAAAGTGAAACACACTCCTGCTGTTACACTTTCCCTCAAAGGCCATCACTAGCCATTTTAACCACATGCTAATAATTGCCTTGACAAACCCAGGCCTTAGTATCAATTAGCACCTAAATGGAGGGCTGCGGTGGATTTAATGGGAGTGAGTAACTAAGTGTTTTGCGAAACTCATTTCCTAAGTGCCTGGACAGCCACTATTTTTGCCAGTCGACGAGGAGTGAAGGCTTTAGTTTAATATCTGTTTGCTTTCAGCCAGCTAATGGAGCAGGTCTTCGCCTGGCATGAGCCTTCACTCAGAGTGAAAAGGAATATAAAACACAAAATAAGTTGCTGATAAGTATTAGCGTGTAACATTTTAACATACTTTGGATGGAGCTGCTCTTGATGTTTGGAGTTTTAGAGCATAACAGCATGAACATACAGCAGACCACGCATGCTGTTATGGTTTTATGACCTGTTTCCACAAAATGATGACTTGAAATGCAAAAATGCACAAAATATAGGAAATCCATTTTTAACCATAAGGAGATACAATGAACATGTATAATACATACATACATACATATATGTGTGTGTGTGTGTGTGTGTGTGTGCGCGCGCATTTAGGTATGCATCAGTAGCATCCAACTTGAATATTTGATAACACAAGCTCTCAAACTAATAAAGCTCAAGTTTAAATTTACACACACACACACACACAGTGACAGAGAGAGGCAGCAGACACATGCGATGGAGATGTTCTGATATTCCATATTTCATAAGCAGCAATGCTCCTGCTTTTAAAGATTGCTTCATTGTGCTAAGGAGACTAAGCTTCCTTTATCGCCATCACTTCTGCAGGCCATGTTAGAGCAAATCAGTGTGTCAAACTATCCGGTAAACACCCCC